>JAUUDZ010024528.1:0-11182 GCA_032361705.1 Panulirus versicolor | reverse complement strand
AGGTTACACCATGATTGCAGTCACCATCGGCAAAGTTTATCATCGTCAACGGACGATTACCGACAGTGGCTGGAGACTCGTACGAAAAGATGAGTTACGTCAGGTCAGATCGCGGAGACCGGGGCTGTGTGTTGTGACGCTCATTTTCTGGCTTCCATCTGAGGACATTCCCCACACGATCATGTAACGAAACGCCTTGCCTCCTCTGTTTATCTACAGGGGACGACACAGGACTCCGTGAGGTCCCTAGCTGACGTCTTTGGGAAAGAGATGTGTTTGTGATGTCTCGTGATTGTTTACCGACGTTTAGTTTTACGAGAAAACGACCATTTTCGTTCGATCGACGTTGTATGTCTGAGCTCCACATCAGTCGAGTACTACAGGGAACACCAGCATACCTCAGCTCAACTGCGAGGGTATTAGCATTGCAAACACTCTGGTCCAGAGTCCATTGCACGACAGGCGAGATCGAGGCGCCAGCTGAACCTCGTTGTTTGACACGCCGCCGCGACACACCGCGCAACCATGGTAAGTGAATCAGTCCCGGTCACACCCGCTCGAACCAGATGGACGGTATCGTTCAGCATCGCTTGGATTTTAGTCACACTTAATGAGACTTGGATTCCTACATGATTCACTATCTGAATCAGAATCTTGAATGCCAGCAGTGTGATGACCTGATAATCTTCAGTGATGAGAATCTAACATCATCGGGAAATTATTAGACCACTTAAGATTATCCTGCCAATCAATGATCGACACAGATTGCATTCCACCATCTCAGCATCATCTTACAATTATTGAAAAGCGTAGACGCGAGGACATAACCATAGCTCACTCGAGACGTGACTGGGATGTAATTAAATTTGCTCGACTAACATTGGACAGAAACCATAATACCTCATGACCCACCGAGTCAAAACGTTCTCAAATCGTGTATTGCAGATATTTCCCAAACCCATGCCACTGGTTAAAAGACACATGAAGCGCATACATAAGCGCAGGCTCCGACTTCACAGGTGCGAGTTTAGGCCAATTCAGCATTATTCACTTCGGACAAATCATCTCTATTGCAGGACAGCTTCATCTGTGCAAATACCTCCCCTGGCACACTGACACTCAGTGGTATACAAATTAACTAGTTGCTGTAGCGCTACTTCTCCCCTTTCCTTTTCCTACTGGGCTTGACCAAACCCCACTTGAACAGTGGGCTGGAACTGGACCACTACCAAAGTGTAAGCGGGACCAAATGTAATATCTAATAGCACGTTTCACTATAAAAGCTGCAGACGGTGCTGGCTCTTCGGTACTCTTCTGTATCTGAGGTACAGCATAAGGAACAACAACCACAAACCTGAGTTCGGAGCCAGAGAACTAAGCATTCCTGTAATTTCGACAGTCCAGACGCAGCTACTACTCATTTGGTCTACAGATCCTCAGCTTATGGCCAGGTGGAAAGACACTTGGTTAGAAAACCATTTGTGTTCCTGATACCAGAGCCTTGGAGACAAAAGCTTATCATAGACACAGCTTTCATTTCATACTTACTCATATCGCCAGGACTGCACACCGCCATATGAGATGAAGCCCAGAAGGACCTTCAGCCTCGAAAGATGAAGAGACAAGCTTGCGACACCAATAACAATTGGTGTCTAGATAGTGTCCACACACCAGTCTTCAGCTACCGCAGTCCTCGCAACACCAGGGGCAACTGCCAATCACTGGTAAAGTAAGGAATATCCCAGACATCCAACAGGACATGTCATCAGAAATTTGGCTCGGCTCTAGGCACTGTGACAAGTGACCTCTCACAATCATCACTTGACATTAATCGTAAACCTGACTATACTAAATCTCGGGCCTTAATTCTCTACAAATTTGAAAGTTCCAAAAATCTTGCATTAAATCTTCCATAGCAATTGTGGGAGCCTTCATCACTTTGCCACAACTCAAGACAATGAAGCCGAAGTCAAAGTACGAGACTCAACAGGGTCAGGGAAGAGTGAGAGACAGAAGCAAATAGAAGTGTTTGATAACGATTGATAGATAGAAAGTGTGATAGACAGATAGATAGATAGACAGGTAACCTGGCCACCTAAGGTTCGTTAGTAATAGGCATCTACAAATTTGTCCACTGTTACAGAGCCTGGAACTCACACAACCAAATTACCCTAAGCCCCTTGAGAACTGTTGATGTAAGTATTGTACAGTTATATTTTCCTCAGGTCGGGTTACATTTCTTAGCGTGAAAGTGAGGAACCTCTAGGTGAAGGAGGGGTATAAAGGTGCACATAGCATCTTCAATCGCTTGTGTGTGTGTGTGTGTGTGTGTGTGTGTGTGTGTGTGTGTGTGTGTCCAAAATCGAAACGCTGAAAGAACATTATATACAAAGACATGATACATTTCACGTCATCTTTACCATTCTGGCTACATAAAAGAAACTACTCTGTTCTCTCCTTCATTCTGGAGTCAGTGATGTAGAGTTGTGTAAAAAAAACATAACATGGATTCCACTATGACAACTAATAATTCAGGTCTATGATGGTTGAAAAAGAAAATCGCCTTATAAGCACAGAATTTGTGTGGCATAGACTAGGGGAATGTGTGATGAGATGTGTTGTTCTCAAGCCTTGAGAAAATCCCACTTGCAATTAAAACAAGGAGCGTAGCGATCCCTTAGAGATATGTTGAGAGAAGATAGACTAATAAGATGTTTCTCTCTTAATGATATGTGAGATGAAATGGGTTTACGCTGGAAAAACTTCGCCTAAATCCTTTCAGTGGTGTCGGTCAGTTACATGAGATTCATATCTGAATTTCACCAGTAATACCACATTATTGCTTTTGCTGGAAAAAAAAAAAACAGTGGCAAGATCATAACAATAAAGGTTTGTTTAAGGTCTGTAGTAAACATAATCAGCTGGCCCATCTGTTTACTCTCATGAATATCTAATCGACAAGGCAAACAGACTAGGTTGATGGATTTGACACAACGACACATCTTTTAGAAATGACCCTGGAATTCACATTCATCTATACCACAAAAATGAATACGAATCTGAATACTGAGTCACTGGGAAATGGAACCTTAATATGGTACTTCATGGTATCTCCGAGCGTGTGTACCTGACATCCATACACTCATCCGCTTTGCTGCCAGTATGATTGACGCATTGGAAGCCGTTTCATGTCAGTTACTGTTTATCTCACTCTATCGTCAGCAGTCTGGATATCCAGCTCATATACAATCTATCTCGTAAAAAGACGCACTTGGTATCAAAACCGAAGTCAGAGATTCCCACGGCAATGTGTCTCGTCATAATCTCTCAAAATCAGTAAGATGAACACTTTTATTTTTCTTTAATCGCACAGGTTGAGTCTGATGGCAAGGGGACTGACGCCATTCATCAAGGAGGAGACCAGATTTTGAGCTAATGGAAGGATGGTCGAGATGTTGTGTCTTGGATCGTCTTGATGACGTGGGATTGCGGGAAGATGTTCTTGGCGAAAGCGGAGACGATAACTATCGACAGTATATACGATTTCGCTTCATATTGTCAGGAAATTTGTATGTAACTATTGTGCTAAATCCCTCATCGAGGTATAGAAATAGAAGTCGTAACAGAATCTACTTTTATATGGAAACTGCGACAGTATTGGCATCCTAGCCTAAAACAAAGTATTTAAGGTCTTAGATTCTTTCCTTCATAAGCTTCTCTGGGTTACCAGTCGCATATACAGGGTTTACGGAACTCTGAAACATAAATGAATGTTACAAACCTCATAATTTCAGGACTTTTCTACTGAAGAGTTTCAATCTTCGTCGACAAATGTCTAATTAGACAGAGATAAGAGCAGCCTGACTTTACATACAGAAAACTGTCCATTAAATAAACAAACGGTAAAGTGTACAGTGGGTGAGAGAGAGTGCGTCTTTAAGGCTTCTGGGGATGAGGGCCGATATAACATTGTTGGTAAAGACCAATCACAATTTGAAATATTCCACAATGTGCATAATAATAAAGACCTACTCCATTTCAATTATGTTCACAGTACTGCAAAACATTTCTTCTTATTTCCTAATGTAATGAAAATTAGGGGAAAAGTTACCTGCACTTAACTTCAATTTTTGTTACAGCTAAAAGATTCACTGTTCCCTTTTCTCCTGAGGACAGACTTTTTCATTGTGAAATGTAAGTCACTGGGGACAATAACGTTGATAAAGAACTACACCAGGCAGTGTTCTGATGAGCAAAGAGAATGTTGGAAACTTGCACCATATTACGCATTATAAATTATGCTTGAGCGATACCCTGCAAGGAATAAAACCAATATATTCCTCCAAAATAGATTATAACTTGTGTGCATATCAGGCAAGTGAATGTTCCACATCCCCCTAGAGACACAATCATCAAAGATACATTCATAAGTTGGATTTCGAATGATTCAAACAGTTCACTAGCATCGAGAGGACGTCTGACTTGAATACCATCGAAACCAGCAGCTCACATTCTTACTGTTCATGGGAGGCAAAATCGTGATCAAGTTCTTACGCCTGTTCCATTAACCTACTTACTCATTATCTACAGCAGCAAGGTGACCGAGTGCAACCATATCACAGCTACAGAAATCACCATCGAGGCAACACTGCAACTGATTGGGGGAAGGCTAGCGTAGCACTACGACCTCAGCTCTCTGGTCTATGCAGTGAATGAGAATGGCAAAAAAAAAAAAAACTTCATGCGCAGCACAAGTTCCTGGGATCCATCAGGAAAACTTCGCTTTTGCTCGCTAGCCAAACTTCTTTGATGATGTGTGAAGCAACGTCGATGGTACAGATGGTCACTGGTGATGTAACTTAAGGCTTGAAGAAAACGAGGCGAACTCTTATCATCGTGTTATCTTATGGGAGGTTGAAGACCACTGACAAGTGACGTGCATTATCAGCAACCAGGAATCACTCCACCATGAACAGAGTACCATAAAAACAGCAAGATTTTGAATGGAAACAGAATTGAAATAAGGTACACCAACAACGTTTGCAATCCTGTAGATGACAGAAGGGGTAAGGGTGAGTAAGGCAGCTGCTGGCTTGGCTTCCCTCGCAACACCACAAAAGCTCTCAAGCCTAAATCGTCGAGTCGAGTCTGTTCAAGTTTTTCGCCAACCTGTCGCTGTCACGCGAAGGCGTAGGACACTCGAACTGATCTGAGCAACAGAGATGACATATCACTATATATGTGACATTTATGACATAAGTACAGAGCGCGATGAACAGACTAAGTTCCCGCAAAACATTGTAGTCTTGTGTCATAGAGAAGACAATGTCATTCTAATGAATAGTGTTACTTTCGTGTTGTGATGAGAGGAGATATGGTGCATATGACATCGCTTGGCATGAGTGGGGGAAAGGCGATCGCTTGAGCCAGGTGTATAGAATGGTGGTAACCCATTATACATGAGGAGCGGCCTGTGGAAAGAATGTGAGGCGACAGGGAAACCAGATTTTGGGGTTCGATGGGGAGAACCGTTTTCGCAACAAGGAAACAGCTTGTGTGAAAAGCTGTCTTTATACGTGTTGGGTCAAACAGGCTACGACTACTGCTGATTTAGAAAAAGATATATCAGTGTCTTTATCATCATCATTATCATTATCATCATCTTATCATTATCATACGAAGGACACTGATAGAGACAAACGTTATAATGACGAACGAAAAAGAATATGGCAATTACTGAAGACCGGAGGAAAAACTTGGATACCATATATGAAATAACAAAACACTGAAGCAAAGAGGAGAAAGAGTTTCTGTACGCAAATCTCGTCACGTTGTTTTCAGCACACTAGAAAACATAAAAATCTGAGCAAAATACAAAAACGCCACAAAACCACATTAAACTTGCAATGTTTAAGTTCCAACACACACCAGACTGATGTAAAGAATTTTTGAATTTCAGGTTTTCCCCGTCTCGTATTTTGCTCTTTTCAACTTTAAAACATTTTCTCCTCCTATTAAACAAGCTTAAAAAAAAAAAAAGCATGATTATTGAACATTTAATGCGAGAGTCGTACTTCAGGCGACTTGTCGAAGTGGCGAAGGAATACATAATGCTAGAGGAACATGAGTTAGTGAGAATGAAAACGAAGGTGAGGAATGGAGATGTGTGTGATGATGATGATGATGATGATGATGATGGTGGTGGTGATGGTGGTGGTGGTGAAGACGGCAGTCAATGGCGATCATGGTGATGCAGGGATGATGATAAGAGCTGGTGAGGCTCCCTGACGATGGTGGTAGGAAACGCCATATGGTTGCGATGGAGAAACCTCATTGGCCGCTGGTTGTGATGTAGAAACCTCATTGGCTGCTGGTATTGATGGAGAAACCTCACTGGCTGCGGATAGTGATGGAGAAACCTCACTGGCTCTCGGTGGTGATGGAGAAACCTCGTTGGCTACTGATAGTGATGGAGAAACCTCACTGGCTGCTGGTAGTGATGGAGAAACCCTCATTGGCTGCTGGTAGTGAAGAACAACCCCTCATTGGCAGCTGGCAGCGATAGAGAAACCTCACTGGCTGCTGATAGTGATAGAGAAACCCTTACTGGTTGTTGGTAGTGATGGAGAAACCGTCATTGACTGCTGGTAGTGATGAAGAACCCCTCATTGGCTGCTGGTAGCGATGGAGAAACCTCACTGGCTGCTGACAGTGATGGAGAAACATCACTGGCTGCTGGTAGTAATGAAGAAACCCTCAATGGCTCCTGGTAGTGATGCAGAAAGCTCATTGGCTGCTGATTGTGATGGTGCTAATGACTACAGACTACAGTGATGAAAATGGACGATGATTACTGGAAATTAAATGTAATGAAAAACTATATCGAGGGATGTGGATCTTAGCGAACGAGTATATCCTTAACAGAAAGAAAAAAGTGTGAAAGAAAAACTAAAGAGAGATTTTTTTATATAAAAAGTTTGTGTCAACTTCAAACCTCATATGAACACCCATGCACATAACAGGGACAAGCGTACGCACAAGGAAATGTCAATATACGAGCATAATCAAACATACAAACAAACACAAAAACACACAGAAATATGCGCACACACATAGACACACACACATACATATCAGATATATATATATATATATATATATATATATATATCCATTTGCCTAATCCATTTGAGGTGAGATGTACCTCAGGGATAAGAAGTACCTCCGAGGGCAAGAAATACCATCCAAGTATATATAAAAACGTCCTAGACCAAGAAGTAATTCGTAGAGCAACAAGTGGGCCCTGGGGATGACCTACTAGCCACAGTATGAAGACCAGCCTGAAGAAGGGAGAGAGAGAGAGAGAGAGAGAGAGAGAGAGATCGGGGTCATCCTGGAATTATCAAAAATCTCTAACTAGATCTTGGAAAGAGAGAGAGAGAGAGAAAGAAAAAAAAGGCAAAATAAGAAAACTAGAAACCATACTTATTGACGGGAATGACAGATGTGGAAACTTGATTACATGAAACCTACTGAACTGAAAGCCAGGTTACACACAGATACGTGCAGTCACGCTCAGAACGAAGAAACGAAACGCCGTCTAAGGAAATCCACTGAGGGAAACCCATTACCGGTGTATTTAGATATCAAACAGATCACTATGCATTACAGTTACTTTACACCGAGTCCACAAGAACAGAGATGGAGTATTCAGATAATGAATTATTCATCAACCATCGCAATGTCATGTTCGGTTAAAGAAATGATGAAAAAGTAATTTCTATGGAAGTACAATAAGAAGTTCTCCTGGTGATCTCTCCTGTTTCAAGAAATGTGGCGAGTCTTCTGTCATAACCCTCTACGTCCACACTCAGCAGCAGAGACAAGATGGGCTCCTCCGAAGTGCGAAATTCTTTGACGAGGCTGCGCTCTGTTTCGTCTACTGACGATGTTACAACATCTCCTAAGGTGACTTTTCTCCTGAACTCTAACCTCGATCAGGCGGAGTCTGGTAACACACACACACACACACACACACACACACATATATATCAGGAGAGTGATGAAGATACCAGCCTTTCAAGCATATACTGCTAAGGTGATGAGCTAAGGACCTCTGAGTCAGCCTGTGTATAATTCAGAGAGATTAGGTAACTCGGGAAGGTGTGTACCTTTCTCCTTCGAGAAAGAAAGTCCTTAAGAGACACTAATTCTTTAAAAGCTCTGGCTTTGGCTGCAGCTGGTTCCGCGTTGGAGGGGTTACAGCTACGTTGTGTGATAAGACGGTGGCTTTCCTGCACTTCCATGCAAGGGCGATGGCACAAGGTACTACGTCCCAAACATCGCTGTTTATAAATCATCTGTGAGGAGGAGACCCCGAAGGTGGCCCACTTGTCTAGTAGTATGGCTGGCACTCCTGAGTCGCTAAGTAGCGAGGACCACTTGTCCGATACTATCTATGGCTGGCACTCGTGAGTCGCTAAGTCATGGAGTTTTCAGGTGGGCGTTGGTTGCATCACAGAAGATACGCACCAACCCAAGCCACGGCTAACCATTTGAACGAAGTATCTCCGTCGCGTCATCTCTTTGGTCTTACCTCCTCTTCTACTTCCTCTACTTCTCAGGTATCTATTTCTTGAAGTTTTGATGGCCGGCGATGCCAAAAGATTTCTTAAAGGAAGTTCTGATGTCTCCGTTATCTATCATAGTTTGCATACCTGTTTGAAAAGTGCATCTCTAAAGTGTTGATATATTTGTTGTCTCTTCTTATAATCTCCTTTTCTGGCTTCAGTTTCTCGATCTGTTATTCGACTCTGATGCTAAAAGAACACTTCAGTGAAACTGATGACATTTCCTTTCTCCCTCGATGTTTATACCTTACTGTAACGGACTTCTTAATTCCTCACCACTTTCTGGGAAGTTTTTATACACAGCTGGAAGGTTACAAGCCTGATTCTGAGGTTTTCTCAAATTTTTCTAATGAAGTCATTTTTCTAAACCTAGATTATGACATCAGTTCTAGAAAATAGCACACACTATCAAACACAAGAAAGTATCAAAGAAGTGAGTTTCTCGTTATCGTTAATTTTGGCGGCAGAAATCCTCGTTAATAATCAACCCAGACAGAGCAAGGTCGTACTGTACCAAGACTCTGGTGTTTACAAGATGACGTCACCAGTCCATGCAGCTAACGAGTCTTGACACTACTACTATGACCTGTAGGACAATGATTGCACGTACCTGCACGATATAAAGGTGAAGATTATGATAATTCTAAGCTATCAATATTATATAAGATTTACCAAACGAATAAGAGAATAAGAGAAAGGGAAAAAATCTTATCAGCTTCGCAGAGGTTATTTTGCCGCTAGCAACAGTGGGTCAAACGTTATTTTGCCAGCTAGTTCATTCCCGACCTGTTATCATTCCCAGGCACAGCCCCCTTGAGGGTACGTCGAAGCAGGTTACTGTGGACGGAACTCCCAACACTTTTCTTACACTATAAGATGGAACTGAGCTCGCCACGTTCCCGGTGGACCCTAAAGCAATTATAATTTATCTTTTCGATCATCACATATTCCGGCGAATATGAATATCTATAAAAAAATGATATCATATAGGTATGATCGATAGATCGAGTAATGATTTCGTAATATAGACAAATAAACTAGATGGTGAAACGCCATTTGGGCTACAGGTGTCTAACAGTCGGCAAAATAACCATTACGTGCGTCAATTTAGAGTAGAAAATGCCCAGGTTTCATACTTATGGATACAACACCAACACATTATTCTTAACCATTCAGGATAATGATGCATAATGTCAGGCACGTAAAAAAAATATATAAATAAAGTCAGGATAAAAAGGTATTAAGGAATCTGAAAATAATTTCAGCCCTTTGTTGTAATGTTACGCGCGAGTCAGCCTCCCGTGCTGATCGTCTGCTGTGGTCAGCGACCACAGCAGAAAAAAGAAAAAAAAAAGGTCACGTTTACCATCAGTACAACGATCCTTAGTTTGCTTCGCCTCGACAACACACAACAGTGAAGAGACGTCGTGCCCAGATTTCACACAATATTTCTGAAGCAGAAGGACTAGACTGTGTCACCACTGTGGCGATCACACAATGCCCCAGTCCCGCCCGTAGTGTTCCCCATATACACGTCGTGTCCTGACCAGCTCACGCTCGCCAGTATCATCAGCCCACACAGCCACATATGCTTGCTAAGGGCACGAAAGAGACGTGAAAGAGAAGTCATGATGAAAGGTGGAGGAAGGGCGAGATGTGGGAGGAGGATAAAACGTGATATTAAAAATGGCCGACACCATATTTCGAGCGGTGGTTGTATGGTTGGTCGTTTGAGCTGTAGGCTTGCCCTCTGCCAAGGTCATCAAAGCTGTCGACGTCAGTTAATAACCACCAACCTAAAAAATGTTCAGCACCTTCGTTAGGTGTTCAAGATCTCTCTCTAAGACCACATGCACTCACTATACATAAATAACTATAGCCCATGCCATGAATCGAGGCCAACGCTATACTGTATTGGTCCGCCTCGAGAAAGCACGCAAGCTTTGGGGGACGTAGACGCAGCTGACTCACTGACTCCTGCTAGATACAACATAAAAGAGGTGCTAGGGTTGCATAACTTACGTACAGGGTGTCGATGGAGTCTGTCTCCTAACAGAAGATGCACACACAAACAGAGAGCAGAGACCTCATGGGTGAGGAGGAGGGAGACTGGGTGGGGTGGTGAGGAAGGAGAGTTTCGATGACGATCGTTGGAAAACACGAGAAAATTAAACTTCATATACAAAACTACGAATTAGGGTCATTCAGCCCTGCCAGGCACTCGATTTTACTTCTTGAACCCTATCGGGAAAAAATTTAATTCATTGTAATTGAACCAATGGGGGAGGGCGTTTTATTAGCACATATAACACTGCATGATAGTTGCGCTGGGTAATGGCTGCCTCCACGAAGCATTTACGTGGCTGTCCCCGTTTAATGGTTTGTCCTGCAACCCGCTCGACCAAGTGCTATAAAATGCTGATATATGATAATGTAGTAATGTCAGTAAATTCAAAATTTACATGAATGTGGGAGATGATCTGGTCTAAGCAAATGAGCTGGAGTTAGCCAAGTGAACATACGCGCACACACACACACACACACACATACAC
>JAUUDZ010024518.1:0-11182 GCA_032361705.1 Panulirus versicolor | reverse complement strand
TTTGTGAAACTTATGTGTGTCGTGATAAACAGATTACATTACGTTGACTTTGAGTCTGTTGGAAACTCGGCCCAAAGGTGTCTTCTGGCTCTATACTGTACCCCAGTCTGATGGTGACCCTAACCAAAGGCGTCTTCTGGCTCTATACTGTACCCCAGTCTGATGGTAACACTTGCTAAGTGGGTGGTGGTGCGGGTGGCAGTGTGGGTGGCAGTGAAAGTGATGGTGTAAGTAGCAGTGTGGATGACAGTGTGGGTGGTGGAGCGTTGCTATTACTGTGGGTAATGATGTGGGGAAATAACGACCGTTGCTGTGGGTAATGATATGGGGTAATATCAGCCGTTACTGTGGAAGGTGAACTAGTCCCCTAACTCACTACGAGAGCGCGTCACATTATTCGTAACATGGGATAGAAAGAGCGTCACATTATCCGTAACATGGGATAGACAGAGCGTCACATTATTCTTAACATGAGACACATTCTCTGGTCGAGGATGTTTACAAAGGCACCAACTTCAGGTGTGACCTGTGAGCGAGGTGATATGGCCCAGACAGTTTAGCGTTGCTGTCAGCCGCTGCGCCATAGGTTGTAGCACGTAAATAAACATAAGAATCTTTTTCGGGGTGGCAGTGTGTGGGTGGCGGTGTGTGGGTGGCGGTGTGTGGGTGGCGGTGTGAATGATAATGTGAGTGGCTGTGTTGGTAGTAGTGTGGGTCGCAGAATGGGTGGTGAAGTCACCCCTCATCCCTCACAGATAATGCCATAATGTCGGTAAAGTAACATCATTATCTCTATTACGACTGTTTACACCGTGACCGGCAGTTTATTCGTGTGGGGTGGTATGATAATCATCGTGTATATACTCTCGTTCAAGTGGCAGCAAAGGATGGCCCATTCTCACGAGGATAAGCTACGCCAGGGAGGGTCAACCTCGACCCATCATGTTCCTTTGGTCGGCCGAACATCTTGTTTGGAGGAAGTTACCCAGCTGTGTTTGTTTGCCTGGAAACCTGGCCTCTGTGTATGTTACTAGCCATCGCACCACCACCATCTGCGATGGTAGGGCCCAGTAGCATCACCAGCTGCTGTGGTAGGGCTCAGTGCCTGGCACTCACTTGCCTCCGGCCACATAGGTTAGCGTCATGCACATATACATATACGTCTGCCTCACCGGAGACTTATATGACAACATAATGTCACATATGATAACATATTCCTACTTTTAACGAGATATATGACGACATAAACTGCATCGACTCACATATACCTATGTACATTCACATATATCCGTTTGGCCACATATACTTATATAGAAATATTCAATCACCTCACTCTTCAGTTCTTCTGTCAACAGTTAACTAATCACTACTATAACCTTCCAGTTCTGGAACACCATAGCTGTGCATTCTCAGCCAAATGGCTGCCTGAATTCAATAAATCGTTATCTATCTATGTACAGAATCACGCATGACCGTAATGATTCACATATACAAAGGTTACAGAGGAACGCAAACATGCAACACCCGGCCAGGTATCTGGGAGGGTGTATGAGAGAATGAATGACGTCAGAAGCAGAGAATAAAGCGAAGAGAGTAGGAAAGAAAGGAAGCAGATGACTCAGAGGGAAATACCGGGGAACATTATATGTAATTGAAGAGGCGCAAGTAAATGGTAGTCGTGGTCTTGAAGTACATAACAAGTCTCTTTCTAAATACGTCTGTGGTGTAGCTGGTGTGTTATCCTATGTGTCAACAGTGGTGTTGACCGAAAAACATTCCACCATCTTGGCATTATAACGAACATTTGCTCACGAGTTTATATCCAGCACTGAAGTATGAAATCAGGCTAATATAGCCTGACACAGCTACTTAGATCGCTATTGTTAAGACCTTTGATGATTTTGAATACCTGTATCAAATCAACCCCTACGATTATCAGTGATAAGAACAATGTAAGGAGTGGCTTGAACCCTTAGTAGACGAGGATTGGGAACCCATTGTGGACGATAGAATGATAAGAACAACAACATTGAACATGTTGTTTAGTTCTGTTATGACGTTGAAAAACAACAACACGAAGTTTGAGACAGTGATGAAAGAAGTACTAACACAGATAGATATAGAGAAGTACTAACACAGATAGATATAGCGAAGCACGAACACAGATAGATATAGAGAAGTACTAACATAGATAGATATAGAGAAGTACTAACACAGATAGATATAGAGAAGTACTAACACAGGTAGATATAGATAAGTACTAACACAGATATATATAGATAAGTACTAACACAGATAGATATAAAGAAGTACTAACACAGATATAGATAAGTACTAACACAGATAGATATAGATAAGTACTAACACAGATAGATATAGAGAAGTACTAACACAGATAGATATAAAGAAGTACTAACACAGATATAGAGAAGTACTAACACAGATAGATATAGAGAAGTACTAACACAGATAGATATAGAGAAATACTAACACAGATAGATATAGAGAAGTACTAACACTGATATCAAACATGTGCATCTGACATGAACGATTTTGCCGGAAAGAGAACTGAATTTTCTAGGTGGTGACCTTAGAAATGGTTTACATTCTTGTCTCAAATGATGGTTTTCAAGCTGATTGTGTCGGGACTTACTGATTTTTTTTCTAAATATCAGTTACACTGGACCACTTTTGATCCTCTGGAACTCTTCCTATGGCAGATTTTATAGTGAAAAGAATCTTCAAGGGCTTGACCATCTCATTTCAACTTCCTTCACTGTATTCCTTTAAGAATCATCAAGAACTACAGTTTCATTGACTTATTTTACTTTCACATCATGTAAGACTGACACCATAGTTTGACTGTGTATGTCAGCAAGCTGCAATATGTTATATTCTCCCAGCAGTGGGTCTGGATATGGAGCACAAGTTGTGTCTTCGGTGAAGGATAAAAACAAAAGAAAAATCTATTTGAGCTTTTACCATGGCTTCATTGTCTTGGCCCAATTCACCATTTCCGTAATCAATAGGCCAGTTATCTAGGTAATGCCATTTGTTCCTTCTAACGCAATTATAGAATTCTTAAGGTCTCTTTTGATACTATTAGTAATACGTACTGTATACTAATGTTTCCTTTGACATATAGCCTCTTTAGTTTCTTCTATGTAAATCTACGTAACTTATCATCTTGGTTATTGTTCTTGCTGGCTGTGTTATTTTCTTTCACAACAGGCAAATATTTTTTGTTTCATTTATCCAAATATACTATTTTCTCAAATGTAACTCCTGGAAAAGAAAATTAGCTGATAACCATATATACTTACTTATAAATGTGCAACATCAAATATACTCTTATGTACGCATATCATATACAACTTTCCTATTATCTTATAGACCCATGTATAATCAAAGAAAGACATAAATTCATTTGATCTAACATATGATTACTAAAACACTTGCCAAGTCGTTGGACTGGTAGGTAAGTAAATCAACTGACTTATAAGCATGAGTCAACAAATACCTGTTTATTGCTATGATTTAGTCTATAAACATCTGGAAACTTGCCAGCATAGTACCTATTTTGAAACCCTACAAGCTTCCTCCTGACTTTCCCTCCTCCTATCGCCCTATATCTCTAATGTCATCGGTGTCAAAATTCCTCGAAAAAAAACTATCCACAACAGAATCATGGCTTTAGACCCAAGTACTATACTACTGCACTGAACATGGGCCTCACACAACACGTCCTGGACTGCATCAACAAATCGCAGCCCGCCTCTGTACTGTGTTAATGATATGAGGCATTAAGAAAGCATTTGACACTGTTCCTCGAGTCATCCTCATTCAAAGTACACTAAAAAAAAACAACCCTTTACAAAAATGACAATAAGTGGTTAATCAGCTTCAATTGCTGGCAGACCAGCCAGTCTCATTCACAAAAGCGTCACCTCCAAAACCATCAAATTCTACAGAGGGATTCCTTAAAGGAACAATTCTTTCTCCAAATCTCCTCAGTATCCCGCATAACTTCCCATCAACACCAGTTGTAGGCCATCCTGTGAAAGGCCTCTCACGTGCAGACGTCCCACAATCACATCCCATCACTTTGACACTACTCGGGCAACAGAAGACATTCATATTTACATTACATTTAGAACGATGACTCACCGAAGAGCTAATGTTTTCATCATCGCACAAATCCACTCTCATCCCCTTAACCCCAGCCGGGCACACGTCCAGCCTCTTACTCTCTTATAACCCCGTATAGCCAACCACTGTCACTCACAGAACACCCACCACACTAGGTATCACATACAACACACAGGACATTCTCTTCCCACGTCACAGACATCAGCACATCACTTTGACAGTAAACAAACTTAATTCCCTTTCGAATCAAACGTAACAAAAGAACTGATCTTGGGAAACAAGGCCTTTAGATTAATCGCTGGCTGTCTGGCAACCACGAACTCTCATCGCTTGCGCAAAGGTGAATTCGCAAATACTCTTTCAGGTCTAGGTGGACAAGGTGTATGGCCGAGATGGCTTTCCTGTTCGAGTCCTAAAGGAGTGTGCTTATGAGCTACTTGGCTCCTATTCTTGCTCGTCTATCTCGTCTCTGTCTAAAATACTAGACTTTTCCTTCCTCTTGGAAGCATGCCTTGGTGTAGCCCATCCCTAAGAAAGGAGACCGCTCCTAAACCTTCAACTATCAGTCCATTCCTCCCATTTCTTCTTTATCCAAAGCCTTTGAAGCTTCCCTTAACTCTCACCTTCGCATACATTTAGGTCAACTGGCGATCTTTCCTATGTGACTCACCTCTGGTTCTCCTCTCTCAGGAATTTTGGTGAAACTTTTGTCGTGGCTCTTGACATCTCAAAAGCATTTGACTGAGTGATGCATAAGTTTTTGCTTTCTAAATTCCTTTTTTTTTTTTTTTGCTTCTTTCTTTTCCCGAATGCATAGTTTCCTCTCTGGCTGTACTATTGCAGTCGTCGTCGATGGATGGAATTCCTCCTATCTATCAATAATGGTGTTCCTCAAGGTTCTGTCCTGTCACCTATTCTCTTTCTTCTTTCAGTAAATGATAGCTCTCCCGTCTCTAACTTATTCACTCCTGAGCTGATGGTACTAATTTACATACTTCAATTCACTTTCTCTCCCTTCTCCCCTTTAACGCTCGTTCTCTTTCTCGTACTGAACGCATTTCCTCTCTCATTTCAGACATGTGTAATATCTCAGAATGGGAAAGCAGTCTGAATCATATATAATGACATTGAAAAACACTTCTTCCTAATATTTTTAAGAGTCTCTCGTTTTCGTCTGTTCGCTATCAAAGCAACAAAATCTAGCCCTGTGATAACATTACCATATCCTCCACAGTGTCCTAAAAACTCCACATAATCAACATCATTAAATCTGGTTTCATCGTTCGCCCTTTCGCTCTCACTTCGACTGTCTCCAAATACGTGGGATTACTTAAATTCTCACCTCCTTAAAAATACTGAATCCCTTTCCCTTCTCCCATGCCACCAGTGTGGCTTTCGTGGGGTGGGGTCAACTGGCGAGTCCTGATATGGCACGCAACGCTGGTACTCTCTTTTGAGGAATTTGTTGAATGTTTGGCTGTGGTTCTCGACCAGCCTCTGACAGAGTGTACCACAAGCCAAGGGTTTCTAAACTTCCTTTGTTTTTCGGTTTGCGCTTTAATCTCTCAGGCAAAGTTCCTTGTCAGTCAGTCAATAGGAGTGGCTGATGATGGATCACTTTCTGATTATTCTGTCAGTAGTGAAGTCCCTCAGGGCTCTGTCCTAATGCCTACACTCTTTCTTTTCTCTATGAATGTTTTTCTATCTTTAGCATGTAACGTGTGCGTGTGGTGTGTGTGTGTGTGTGTGTGTATAATACATACAAGAGTAAAGACAAAGTACATACACTCAAAATTTAAGAGACGGTGCAACATGAGTGTAAATATCGCGCCCACTAACACACAAATAGTAAACTCATGAGAATGTAAGCCTTTGTTTATCATCATTACAAACAAATGCTTTATGTCCTCCACCATCACAAACAGCCTCGTTAGACTCCCAGTGATCTATAGTTGTTTGAACTGCGTTAATGTCAAGAGTGAAACACACAGTTGTAACAACTTAAACTAATATGTAACAAAAGAAACACAAATTTGACAAGCTTATCTCATATTTATAACCACAGAAACACATTTCGCAACAGAAACACATAGTTAGAGAGAAACAGCCCTGTGTTGGTCTATTGTCAACAAGAGGCTGGGAGCCCCGTTCATTGGTCAACATGAGGCTGGGGGCCCCGGTCATTGGTCAGAATGAGGCTGAGGCCCCTATTAACGGTCAGCATTAGGCTGGGGGCCCCGATCAACGGACTGCATGAAGCTGGGGGCCCCGATCAACGGACGGCATGATGCTGGGGGCCCCGATCAACGGACGGCATGAAGCTGGGGGCCCCGATCAACGGACGGCATGAAGCTGGGGGCCCCGATCAACGGTCAACATGAAGCTGGGGGCCCCGATCAACGGTCAACATGAGGCTGGAGGGCCCGGTCAATGGACTGTATGAGGCCGGGGGAGACGGACACCGGCCGGCGTGAGACTGGGGGAAGAAGAATGGAGGTGTGGGGAGCTATCTCCCCGCCTGGGGAGGCCTCTGTTGACGATCTACGTCACGAGGAATCCACCTCTGGTGTCGGAATCGTTTTTTTCGAGATGAGTTATTTCATCTCCAGAAATATCGAGTCCTGGACGCCCTCCTCCCCTGAACTGATCCATGAGAGAGGCGTATGAGATGATCACGTCTCGTGACAACATCCCATGTAAGATGTGTACTTATATTTTCCCTTTAAATAAGTAAAATTCGTCAGTCGACAGTACGGATTCACTTAATGGGCGGGGCGTCTGCACACCTTGGAAACGTTCACCTGCCGCGTTCGTTTCCCCTGTCGAGGTCTTCAGCTTCGCCAAGGTGTTAGAGTATTGGACATTACAGTCCGCTTCTTGAGGGAGGACCTATGGAGTTATCGAGTGAATTCAAAGAGTAATACAACACTGAGGTTTATGAAGATCATCAAGGGGTATTGCTTTACCATAAAGGATGATGTTGATAAGAAGGCTGGAACACAATTTACGGAGGCAACCCGCGGACAAACTCCCCCCCGAGGCGAACTAAGCAGCGGGGTGAAGACTGTTCCTGCATGTTTACAGACGACTCGCCCGAGTTGTCGTCAGTGCTCGAACCAGGGGCGCGGCCACCGCCGGTGTGATCAGGAGATACACACGTGAGATACAAAACGCGAAACTCAAAGCAAATAATAACGGGAGGAGGTTCTCAAACCCAGAAGCGAAGGACGCCATTTTGGGGGCTCATTATCCAGGTGTAGTCTCCTAGTGGTGGGTGGGTGCGGCCGCCTACACCCACACGGAAGACAACTGTAAACTATATCAAGACAACCAGTCTGCCTGGAACGTAGCTGACACACAGGTAAGAACAGTCTTATTGTACTGTTCTGGTCACTGCCAGGTTCAGGGGACCACAGTAGCTTAGATATAACTGCTAAAAGATTACTTTAGGTGTCACTCGCTATTGTTCTCCTTGTGTGGCTGAGTGGGTACACCTGACTAAAATGTATCACAGTATATATATATATATATATATATATATATATACCTGGATATTCTGGCTCTTAGGAAGACAAAGCTCAAGTGTAAAGGGGAAGAATGGCTTGAAAACGTCTTGGGAGTAAAGGGTTAGTGAGAGGACAAAGGCTAAGGAAGGAGTAGCACTGCTTCTGAAGCAGGAGCTATGGGAATATGTGAAATTGTAAGGAAGTGAAATGAAGACTGATTTGTGGAAAAATTAAAGTAGATGACGAATTATGGGTGATTATTGGTGCTTGTGCACCTGGTCATGAGAAGAAAGATCATGAGAGGCAAGTACTTTGGGAGCAGCTGAGTGTGTTAGCAGTTATGATGCACGAGACCGGGCTATAATGATGGGTGATTTAAATTCAAAGGTGAGTAATATGGCAGTTGAGGATATAGCTGGGGGGGGGGGGATTGGGGGTGTGGTACTCAATATCACGAATGGAAATGGTGAACAGCTTGTGGAGTTGTGAGCTGAAAAGGAACTGGCGATTGGGAATACCTGGTTTAAAAAAGAGGGATATACATACGTATACGTATGTGAGTAGGAGAGATGGTCAGAGAGCATTATCAAATTACGTGTTAAGTGATAGGCGTGTAAAAGAGAGGCTTTTAGATGTAAATGTAGTGGGAGGGGCAACTGATGGGATGTCTGATCACTGTCTTGTGGAGGCGAAGGTGAAGATTTGTTGATGTTATATGAAAAGAGGAAGCAATGTCGGGCGAGAAGGGGGTCTTGAAAGTAAGTAAGCCTGGAAGAGACGTAGGGAAGAAAGACTACGAGAGATTGAGTGTAGAATGGCAAAAGGTGAGAGAAGGCATGGGAAAGGTGGGAGGTGGGCAGATTAAAAAGGGTAGTGAGTGGAGGGAGGGAGAAGTAAAATTGCTAGTGAAACAGAAAAGGGAGGCGTTTAAGAGATACCTACAAGGAAGGAATGCAAATGACTGGGAAATGTATAAGAGAGAGCGGCAGGTCAAGAGGAAGGTGCAAGGGTTGAGAAAGAGGGCACATGAGAGCTGGGGTGAGTGAGTATCAACATAATTTAGAAAGAGTCAGATGTTTTGGAAGGAAGTTCATAATAAGTGAAAAGTAAGAGAGCAAATAGGCACATATGTGATGGAAGCAAAAGGGGCAGTGAGGAGAAGATGGAGTGAGTATAATGAGGACTGTTGAATGTGTTTAATGATAGAGTGGCAAATGCAAGGTGTTTGGATCGGGGCAGTACGCAAAGTGAGAGTCATGGAGAGTGGTTTGGTGAAGAGAGAACAGGTGGTGAAAGCCTTACGTATGATGAAATATGGCAAGGTGGCAGGAGTAGATTGTACTGATGTTGAATTCAAGAGAAGAGGCGACTATTGTTGCTTGGTTAGTTAGCATTTTCAGTGTATCAAGGACCATGGTGAAGAACCTGAGGCACATGTAGTACCATTAGATAAGAACAAAGAGAATAAAGGTGCTTGTTCAAGCTAAAGAGGTATAAGTTTGTTGAGTGTACCTGGTAAGTTGCATGGGAGGGAAGTGACGGAGCGGGTGAAGACAAGTACAGAGCGTCAGGCTGGAGAGGAACAGTGTGGTTTCAGAAGAGTTAAAGGATGTGTAGATCAGGTGTTCACTTTGAATATGTGTGAGAAATGCATAAAGAAGTAAATGGATTTGTAGGTGGCATTTATGGATCTGGATAAAGTATATAATGGAGATGTTTTCCTGTCGGAGGAAAGCTGAAAGAAGCAGTAAGAAGTTTTTCTCAAGGATGTAAAGCATGTGTGCAAGGATTACGAGAGGGAAGTGAATGGTTCCCAGTGAAGGTCGGTCTGCGGCAGGGATGTGTGGTCACCATGTTTGTTTAATTTGCTTACGAATGTGGTGGTGAGGGGAGGTAAGTGAGAGAGCCTTGAAGAGAGTGGCGAGTATGCAGTCTGTTAGGGATGAGAGTGTCTGGGAAGTGGGCCAGGTGTTGCTTGCTGATAATAAAGCACTAGGAGCAGATTTAAGTGTGACCGGAGAAGTTGGTGCCTGAGTTTGGAAGGTGTGTGAAAGGAGGAAGTTGAGAGCAGACATGAATGAAAGCAAGGTAATTAGGTTTAACAGTGTTGAGACACAGTTTAGTTGGGGTGTGAGTTTGAATTGAGAAAACTTGGAGGAAGTGAAGTGTTTAAGATACCTGGGAGTGGACATGGCAGCGAATGGAATCATGGAATCGGAAGTGAGTCATAGGATGCATGACGGGGGACAAGGATTTTAGCAGCACTGAAGAATGTGTGGAAAGGGAGATCATTATCTGGGAGGGTAAAAATTTGTATGTTTGAAGGTATAGTAGTCCCAACATTATCATATGGATACGAGGCATGGGCTGTAGATAAGGCTTCGTGGGAAAAGGTGGATGTCTTGGAAATGATATGTTTGAGGACAATATGTGGTGTAAGGTGGTTTGATCGAGTGAATAATGAAAAGGTAAGAGATACAGTGATCAAAAAATGCATGGTTGAGAGAAATGAAGGGGTGCTATATGGTTTGGACTTACGGCGAGAATGAGTGAGGAAAGGTTGACAAAGATCATATATGTGTCAGAAGTGGAACGGACAAGGAAGACCGGGAGACCAAATTGGAGATGGAATGATGGAGCGAAAAAGATTTCGAGTAATCGGGGTCTGAACATGCAGGAGGGTGAAAGGCATGCACGGGATAGAGTGAATTGGAACAATGAGGTCTGAACCAGGGCATATAAAGCATACGGGGTAAACTATGGAAAGATGTGTGTGTGTGTGTGTGTGTGTGTGTGTGTGTGTGTGTGTGTGTCCTTTTTGTGGCTAGGGAGCTACGGTTTCGGTGCATTACGCTTAGTAACAAGAGAATGGTTGTGAGCGGATGCGGCCCTTTTCTGTCTGTTCTTGGCGCTACCTCACTAACGCGAGAAACGTTATATCTTTATGAGGCTCCTGCCGATCGGAAACCATAGGTCATGAGGTGTTGTGGTGTGTGTGCGTCTATGCGTAAAGAGTGCATGGCAATAGAGTAGTTAGAGCTTGATGTCTTCCTTATGGGAGACATTTATCGTGGGCACGAAGGGTCTTGGGATGTGCTGAATCGGTGTTTGTAGTGTTGTAGTGATTGGTGATGTCCAAAGCGTAAGCGAAAGGGTGTGACTCTTATTTGTCTGGGGAGTGTGGTGTCTGATTGGTGTGTGTGTGTGTGTGTGCGTGTGTGAGGGTATGTGTGTGGTAAGGTTGAGACAGGTTCGATAAAACGATTTTTTTTAGTGTTTGTCGGGTTATTTCATTGTGTATGTGTTTTGTCATTATTTTAATTTGTTGGGGATGGATTGATCTGTGAGTAGGTTGCTGAGGTGTGAGGTCGGGGTAAGTAAGTTATATCAACTTGGGGGCTGGTTCGAGGCTGCCCGAAGAAATTAGTATTGATAATCATTGTAATGATGTTTGTGAACGTGTGTGTGTGTGTGTGTGTGTGTGTGTGTGTGTGTGTGTGTGTAATTACCTACTTGTATTGTACGAG
>JAUUDZ010024507.1:0-11182 GCA_032361705.1 Panulirus versicolor | reverse complement strand
GGCTGTGTGTGTGTGTGTGTGTGTGTGTGTGTGTGTGTGTGTGTGTGTGTGTGTCACAGATCCCGGACGCATCAAGCCCTCACATCAATTTTCTGTCTGAAAAATCCAATGGCATCCCCTGGCAATGGACCCCATTACTGGGCCATTCATTTTTCTTGTTTGAATGAAATGTATGAAAAGCATCGCACGTGTTGTAGTGTTTCACCATCACCATTCACTGTCACCTCTTCCCTCCCCCTCCACTTGACTTTTTTATCTTGTTAATCACTTTCATTTCTCACCTTCATTTACAAATTCCCGTCATCTTTCAAATTCTCTATTCATTTTCACCTGTTTTCTCTCCACATTTTCTTCAACCAGTCACTCTTTAGTTTCAATTATATTCATCTGTGTCCCTCAACTTGTTTTCTCTACCACTCATTTTCATCAGTCATCTTTTTATATCATAAGCTATCACTTTCACCTGATATCTTACGTTTTACCTGTCGGATGTCACTTTCATTGATCGTCTTGCTCATCTTCAGTGCAAAGTCACCTTTGCCATGCAGCCTTTCCCTCTCATTTTCACCTTGTTACTTCGCCAGTCATTTTCACATTTCATCTTCATATTTTCTCCGAATTTCTCTCTCTCTCTTTCAGTGATTATAGTCATTTATCTATTCACCCTTCTTTGTCCTATAAAATCTTCATTTGCCTTTCTCACTTTCAACTATTACCATCTGTCACACTGACACTCTTCAGCCACCTGTCATATTCATCCGTCACTTTTAGGTCACACCTTCGTGTATTACCTGTCCTCTGCCGTCATGAGCAATCACCTCCACTTAATATCACCACTTCATTTCTACCACGAATCATTTTCACCAATTATCTTCCACTGTTGTTAAATCATAACTCAAGATGAAGGTCATGAGGTTACCATGTCAGTACATCCTTAGAAGTATGAATGTATTTGAGGTAAATGTTACACAATATAAACACAGTATCTTAGCTGGTGCATCACACTGCAATAGTCATTTCCACAAAACACCGTAACGTCAATAAAAGGATCAAGAGTTATGTCATAAAATGTAAGCGGGTAGGCCTTCGTCCCATATGGTTAGGACACTACCACCAGAGGGCCGTTATTTTCACAGCGACGTCTAGGTCCTGCCAAAGAAGCAGATGACCTTTACTTTGACCCCTTAGAGGATAATGATTTACCTCATTTGAATCCTAGAGGGATTAGGTGACCTCGACCCATTGGGAGGACCCTCTAACCTTACTATACCTAGAATTAAATGGTTAGAAGATAAGAAATATTCCTCCTTTGAAAAGCTCTCGAGAACTCCATCACTTTTTAGTTATTTTGGTATTTGGGACATTTGCCTCAGCTTCACCCTAACATTCAGGGGCTGCTCCACCTCAGAAGTCAGCCTTCAAGGCTGCTCGAGCGTCAGGAGTGACAGCACAAGTTAGGAGAATGGATCTTCTTCGGCCAGTAAGTAGTAAGCTCCATCAATGGCTTTGCATCGCGTACGTCAAGTTCCCTCCAACAAAATGATGATGATGATGATGATGATGATGACGATGATGATGAACTATCTCAGATCTACTATGGGATAGTCTAGGCCAGTGAGCCTTACCGTTCTCAGCCTCGAGCGGGATAATTTGGAATCACTGAATGAAGATGAGATTCTCCTCTTGTCCACAAGTTGTAAAATAACGAAAAAAATTCTTACAAAGTGACCTCTGCTAAAAAAATATGTCAGTTATATTTGATAAATTGATCCCTCTACGCAGTAAATTCTTTATATTCAAATGTGATAATCCAAATTGGATAATAGACGCATTTCTGTATGAAAAGGGTTTTATATACACTATACCTTGACCCAAACAATATATTCCAAACTAAGGACTTAAATTGAGGGTGTCCCACAAAAATTTTGCCCGGGCACCCCACACGCTCAGTCCAGCTCTGATCTGAAATATATCAACACTTCACTTTGCCTATGGAAAATTATATTGCAGAAGAGGTGTAAGAAATCTCGTAAGAGTTATGAGAAGGAAGTTTGGTGGACAATATAATAGTTTACTAAGCGTCTTTTTGCTTCGTTTTCTTTCAACCTTTAGTATATCAATGCTACACAGCCAAAGAAAACGTTCTTAATGTATGATATCGTTATTTTAAGCAAGGATATAACAAGTGGTTTGATATATGTCATAATTCGTAACTCAACAAGAAACGTACGTTCAATTTATAAAGCTAACCATACACCTAAATGTAAAGAGAGAAATTGCCACAAAATCAAGAAAGTTAGCTTATTACAGCACACTCCGCAGAGAAGACAAATAGAATCTACTCTAAGCAAGAAATGATAAAAAAAAAAATATCGATTCAAATCGTTCGTTCTAGGTGCCACCTGCTTTCGACTTTACATGATTATCAAGTGGTAAACAACGACATTAAAAGGAGAGAGATGAAACCACACTGAGGGAGGAGATACAATCGTGGGAACGACACAGAGATAAACAATTTGTATGGTGACAAGGACTGGGAAATGGAGATCAGTAGCCAGGAACCAAGGCATTGTGGAGGAAGCTTCTGTATGCAGGAGGAAGCATAAAGATGAGGGAGGTGCGGGTCAGTGAAACATGTCAAGAAGAGAAGCGAGTCTAGCAGTATGGTGTGTGAAGGGACAGGCGACACCTCATCCAGCCAGCATTTGTAATGTATGAACGAGCAAAGAATGTGTAAAGGGGATAAGAAAGGAGGAACAAAAAGATTTTGAGTAGGGAATTGTGGATAAGGCAGGAGACAATCCAAAGCTTTTCCTTAAATTCATCATGAGTAATTTGTCAGTTAAAGAACAGTTACTAAAGCTAAAGGATTCAGAGGGAAGATTGGTAGAGGTCAACGCACTGATATGTGTGACACTGAATGTCAAGTTTAAAAGTATTTACATAGAGGACGACACTATGGAAAGCATCAAATGTCTTGGAAAGAAATTAACAAAATACTAAAGGATCGCGACCCGTTTAAGGCCCACGGTCCTGAAGATTTTTTCCTCCACGTGTGCTGAAGATGTGTACAGATACACGTGACAAGCCACATGATATGCTGTTCAAAATGTCGCTAGTGAAGGTGAAGTGCAAGAACGGTGGAAGTGGACAAACGTTGTACCGGCAGGAGACCGGCAGGATGTGGAGGATTAGAAACTCTATAAAGTATTGGAAAACATAATCATAAAACAAATGCATAACCACTTGCAAAAGAAACAACATATGTGAGGGACAACACGGTTTCAAGGAAAATGAGAACGTGTCTAACGAACCTTTTAGAGTCCAATGGAAAAAAAAAAAAAGAATAAACCCCGTTTGAAACAATTAGAAGGCTAGGTGGACTGTTTGTATATGGATTGCCAGCAAGCGTTTGACGGAAGACCACACAATAGACTGGCAAAGCAACTAGATATTCTGGTAAGAATAAGAAAAAACTATCTCGAGGAAGGTAACAAAAGACGCATATCAGAAAAAGGTCTCTGAACGGCTTAACACATCAGTAGGGTATCACAGACTATGAATTGCTTGCCAGTAGCACTGGAAGTCTACCTGAATATGTTTGCGGATGATCCCAGGATCATTGGGTGAGTAGAATGCGAAGAGCATTGCATCAACACCCAAGAGGATGTTTCACAAAATCCAAAGTTGGTCTGATGAACGGTTAATGAAGTTCAACCCGAATAAATGCAATTCGGTGAGAATGGAAAACAATGTATGGAGGCCTCATCATGAATATTATCTAGCAGGAAATAACATGCAGGTATATCTGTGTGAGAGAGGCTTGTGAGCCATCATCCTCTCTAAACTATTGCCAGAGGCCCACCTCAGGAGGATAGTACAGGAGACAGACTGTCTTCTGGTGAATATCAGAATCACGTTCAAGTGTTTGGATAAGGAAACATTCATCAAGTTGCTCACATCCTGCATTGATGCTAAAACCAGAATAAGCATCTCCAGTTTAGCTACATTGCATAAAGAAGCCCTAAAAGCTAATAGAGATGGTTACGGGTGAGTTCTACAGCTCAGTGTTAGAGATTATGGTGGTTCTTACAGGAGAGAGAGAGAGAGAGAGAGAGAGAGAGAGACGGTTACACGCTTCCAGATAATCATGCAAATCCCTAAAAAAAAACTTACTCCATACACTTGTACACTTGTTCTTCCTTTTCAAACTATCCCTTCTCCTGTTCCACCTCTTCTTCCTCTCTAATTACCCTTTTAAAGAATGGTAATGGTAGCCAAAGATTATTCTTCATCATCTGGATCCTCTGAGGAGTTATCCCACCACTTCTACAAGTAAGTCTTTCACACTGACAAGAATACTGTATGCGAGCCAGTCAATCAACTCGGAGTGGTGGCGTTGGTCGGCTTGGGGAGAGTTGATGTTTGACAACCCAAGAATGCGTAAGGCTGCCCCGCGGAAAACAAATATGGCTGCCAGGGTCTTGGTCCGCTTCAGGGAAGACAAACATGGCGGGCTTAGTGACTGACTGAACCACGAAGAATAAATTGGCGTGAAGTTGTCTGTCAACCTTGACTTCCTTCTACCCCCCCTCTAGCGCTCGACACGCGTGAATAATTTGTCTCGTGAAAGTTAGATGTTCCGTTTTTCCCTTGTTTTTCTAATGTTTACATCCGTTTGTTACTTTGTTTATCTGTATCTATATTCATCAACATGCCCGTCTGTCTGTCTCTATATCCCTCCGTCTACTTATTTCGTCTTCCGTCACACACCAGTTTGTTTCCTCGTTCAATTATTTATTTATCCGTCTATATGTCTGTTCATCTATTCGTTTTCTCTTTTCATCTGTCCGTTCGTCTGATTGTTCTTCTGTCTGTCTTTCTTGCTGCATCTTTCGTCATACTGTCATCTGAGAGTCTGTCCAGTCATCCGTCTCTCTGTCTTCTTCTGTCTAGCTGCAATTTGCTCCGTCATCTGTTTGTTTTCTCCCATCAGTCAACCAAGTTTTTAACATAGAAATAACTCTGAGCGACCAGACGGAGATGGACAGCATCCCAGTCGCATCTGAAGAGCTGCGACGTGCACTTGCTCCAAGGTAAGACCACTGCACCTGGGGGATGATGGTGTTAGTTATCATGTACTGCGACTTATCTTAAAAGTCATGTCTTCTACTTATACCCTACTTGATCTCTTCAACATGGGCCTTCAGTATGAAGTCCTTACTTCAGTCTGGACACGTAACGCCATTAGACCCATACCAATACCTAACTCTGATCATCGTCGACCCATTTATCTTAGTTCAGTCTCTGTAAAGTACTTGGGCGCATCATCCTCAATAGGCTCACACACATCGTCCCTTCTCAGCTGACCCCTTACCTCTCTGGGTTTTAACCAGTTAGAGCTACACACCATTAGTTTCCCTCGTAAGCTGCCCATCAACAAGAGTACACATAGATCTCTAACTTGCCTCTGACGCTGTGAATAGGGACGTCATCCTTGAACAACACTCAGAACGTGGCGTGAGGTATCATATTCACTCCCAGAAAAGAGATACATAGTCCACTGTCTGGCTCTACCCACTATGAATAGTTTTCTCATGGCACTGAGATATCTCATCTAACTCCAAACTCATGCTGTGATCTGTACCCCAAGCCCAGTTTTTGCGCCGCTCTCTGGAGAAAGTGCTCTGCATGAAATTTTTCTTCCAACAGATACTCCCTGATCAATGAAGCAGGTAACAATGACCCATATATCCAATTCCTACGACTACCTGCATATTTTGGACATAATCGTTATGGGTTGATAATCTTGCTAAATATATCTGTTTACTCCCAGGCCCCTCCAACACTCTCAGCTTAATGAAAAGCATAGTATTGAAAAATTAGGTAGCCGTGTACTATGCATCGTGAACTATGATCACTTCAGGCTCTAGAACAACCAAGATCGAAAGCACAAGACCTCTACTAGAGAATGTGGTATTGCAACGCCCAGAATACGTCTAATGTACAATTACTATATGTTGAAAGTCACGAGAAACTGTGATCCTGAACCCTCGAGCTGCTACGAGTTAAGAGCATTATGTAAGCAACCGTTCCAAAATCAGTGATTTCAGACCTCTAGACCTTAAGTTCGACAACTTTGCATTTATTCTACACAAAATAATATCCTTGAAGAAATTTTGGTACCATATATAAAACTGTGCTATGCCTTGATTTATGTAGATATCATGTACATAGATGAATCAATCATATCAAATTTCCCTATGGAACGACCTGTAATCTATGATCCTAAAACTCATTTTGAACCTCCGTACATTGTACATTTTTCATTATAAGGTGATGTTTACTCTTGTTTTTGGGGCAGCATTCACGCATAATATTAATACCTCTTGTACTTTCTATTCATTTGTACCTGCATATTTATGTCCCAATATACCTCTGTTGACTTACACAATTGGTTGGCATATGTATCATAATTGCCAGATCTTGTAACTTGTTGTATATGACAATCAACTTACAAGCCATCTTCTCTCATATCCTAAGTCTCTTCTGTAATGATTTTCAGTACAGGTATATCCTGTACATTGTACGTCCTATAATAATATATTTTGACCCTTTTTACTACAATCAACGTCAATATGTCATATTCCAAATAACATTGACATTCATTACCATTAAAGTTGTTCCTCCTTTTCCACAACGGGACGAGGACCCCGAGGATCCGTGGTCCCAACCGGGCATACTCGTTAACTTTCTTTATTGATGTATTGTTCTCACATTACCCCCAGTTTGCTATCCGAGTGATAGATGCAAACTGAATGAGTTTCTCCTACAAATAATCATTTTCTGTTATAGTTCTTGCCCATTTTCTACATTTTGAAGGCATAACAAAAATAAAATGAACGACGATACGGTTACAGTGGAGACAGAGGTCCTCTGCTTTTGACTCCAATGCCCCAGTAAAACAACTCTTTTTATTCAAATCATTACCTACCTACAAATACCTACAACATTTTGCCGTGTTAGGAGGGCTAGAACATAACCGCTCCTGCACAGTGCATCTTAGATGTCAGTAATGATGAATCAAAGGCGCTGTTTCCTGCCTTGTCTGGAAGGGGACAAGGGGGAAGGGGATAAGTTGTCAATAAGGTGTACATAAGAAACAAACCTCATTACACAGAACGTAAAAAGTGAAGAAAAACAACACATATTATCAACATAACGACGGGTAGTATAAGCTATAATACAGAAAACAATATGGATACAGAAATATAAAAACTTACAGAAGAGGAAAACTCAGAACAATCTTATATGAAGTAGGAATATGAGGAGTACAATATACAGAATATATCCTTACTGGGAATCGTACAGAAGAGGCGTAGGGTACGACAGAAAATGTTTTATAAACTGATTGTCATATCTCACAAGTTGCATGATTTAGCAATTATGATACATATGCAAGCTAACTGTGCAAGTCAGGAGGGGTATATTGGGACATAAATATGCAGGTACATATGAATGGAGAAGACTACAGATATTTGAGGCCATTCACATTAGAGAGGAAGCACCCGTCACCAGCATCCAGACAAACCTGACCACCGCCGTACAGCTTTTGATGGCCCGCCGATAGAACATAGACCTAACGCTGTCTTAGAACAGGGTGAACACGTCATTGACCCACCATAAGCTACCGAGTCCGCCATATCAGAACAGGGGAAACAAGTCACTGACCAACCTGGGACTCCGTTACGAAGATGAGAGAGAATCAGAGGAGCTCGACCTGACCTCAACGCCACACCAGAACAATATCGGTCTCGCTTGGCCTGACTTAGTATATTCAGTGTTGGAATGTATGTATTCCTAGTTTGTGTAAGACTGTTCTGTGCTTTCTTCTTCTGTGGGATTTTTATATTTCTTTTTCAATATTTTTGTTTTTATGTTGTATCACACACTGCCTGTCATGATATTGCTAATTTGTATTGCTTATAGTGTTTTCCCCTCACTTTTTGCGCAAAATTGTGATCCTTTCCAATATACATATATATTAAGCTGTGTTGTGATTGCAAAATGGCGAGTTACACTTGTTTTTGTATCACGCGATCTGAAACAGAATAACCGCTTTCATCTACCTATGTTTCTAGAATTAGAGCAACCATGTTTTCGGGGCTTAGAGAACAATTCTAGAAAGGGTCTACGATGACAATGAACAAATTCATTCTGAACAGATAATTTCATCTTGTGTGACCTGCTCTATGCACAACGACTTTATCATTTAAATACCCAGTAATATCACTTGTGGTGCTGAATAAGTTTTGCTAGAAGTGCTCTTATCATTACGATATCAAACATTTTCTAAAGCAACCCATAGAAGCTCTTACAACTTGAAAAAATATCCCCCTGTAATTTTCCTCAGTAATGCTTTATCACCATGATCGTCCTGTGTTTACGGACTGCTCCTTGAACCTACTTAGATTTTTTCGTGGGAGACGAGGTAAACATCGATAAGCGAGCAAGCACTATCATGGGACAGAGAAACAACAGCATGAGTGCTTGATAACGGGACACTTGAGTCCAACGTTTTTGTCTATCACCTCTACGCTGTTCTTCCTCCTTTGTTCTTGTTCTATCACTTCTACACTGTTCTTCCTCATTTGTTCTTGTTCTTTCTTGCTCACCCTACTACTAAGGTCCCGACTGAGTCTTTAACTCGCTGGACCCGTCCCTCCAACTCAACATTCAAGAATAATATTCATGCTCATCACCAACCAACACCGGACTTGGATGGTGATAGTTGGGAAGCAACAGTCCACGTCGTACCAGCGACATCAACTTCTTAGCGATCCTCAGTTAGCCGACGGCTAAAGAGGCCGACCTGCCAAGCTAACACAACACATAGTCGATCCCTTCCAATAGTTTGGATGGTTATGTCGTCCAGGTTGGTTAAGTAGTAGCATGGCCCTAAACAATCCAGTTTTCTTTGGTCACTTATGTTTTGGCCTGATCTAGTGCACGCCATTGTATCATGTCTGGTGTTTTCAGATACCATGAAGTATTTTCCGTGGCTTATTCTGTTTTTGCCATGTAAGGTTTTTGTTATTTTTCTTCTATATTCACTGGATTGTAGCATTTTTTTTGTCTTCATGATATTATTGTCACATTAGAAGTTATACTGAGATCGCGTTGATTACCTGCGCTGGTTTTATTCAAACTTGATTCCCGATTTTCTTTTGCTTTTTTTCGTTCGTTTGATCCCAGTTAAGGTCAGTATCTATTCCATCAATTAAGTTATGCACATCCTTTCCACTGACCCTCAGATACTACACATGTTATACTGTCATCTGCCGTATATACTGTTGGATTAGATCTGGTTTCCTACAGTGCGTAAAGTCCTTCCAATGGAGTACTAATCCTTCCTTTTTTTTTATTGTAAGAGTCAGGTATCGTGCCGTCCGGGAGACAGTGTTCTTCACCTATTAAGATTTTAACAAGTGACATAGATAGACTCATGAATAATCTGCTGCCTCACGTTGCTTAGAATGTCGAGGTTTGGTCAGAACTTATGGCAACTTTCGGCCTTTAATGGTCTTTAATAAGGCTTTGGAGACCATCAGTATTGTAAACAGAGTTCATTTCAAGCCAGTTTCAAAATTCATTCCTCAAGTCACAACACAAGAGACCAACAGGGTCAGGGAAGCCTTTGCCAATGCAAGCGAAGATGCTTGCTGGGATGCCAAGCTGGTCATGGGTCACTGGATCTCATAGGTTTCACTTTGCCCTTGCCCTTGACTTACTCCTGCTCCCTACAAGCACTTTTATCAACTGTAGAAAATAGTCCTTCTTACCCTGAACTCCCACAGGCATGATCGTTACCCTTATTGAGAGATACTTCTGGCTTATTTCATTCGTCTTGCAGCAAAGGGACTGGTGATGATTGGTATTTACTTCCTGGATTAAGTTGGTTGGACCTTGATGCCCTTGGTTGCTCAGTTCTTTTATAATCCTCAAAACAAGGTTGTTCACATCAAAGCCATACCCTAAGCCCACCCATGCGTGAGCGGGGTTGAATTCCAGTGACTAGTTTCGTCCAGTCACACGAGCTCTCGAATGGCATTTACTTGCCTCATTTGGTTGGCTAGTTTGTCAGTAGCACATTTACTATTTGTGGATGGTTATCTGAAGCTACTGATCCATTCCACTAGTATACTGGATTTCTTATTTCGCCCTTTATGAATGTAGGAGTACATGATAATGTCAATTGACAGGAGACCTGGTGGTCCATGATGAGGTTATCTGCTAAAACTAAGTCTGACGTAGTAGTACGAACAGGTGGAGTAACGCAGAGGGTAATTCCCAGTTCGCCTCTCTCTCTCACCGGGTCAAGTGACAGCAGGATAAGGTGAGAGAAAAGAAGAACGCCATGTAGTACGGGGAAGGAGAAGGTGGAGTAAGGGGGGCATTTGATACAATGGGAAATTTAAAGGACGACGTGGAAGGGATTTGCTTTTTTTTTCTTCTTTTGCCGGTTTCAAGATCATTCACAGCGCACGGGCTGGACTCGGAGAAAAAGCAGCACAGACTTTCAAGATACGAGTATAAGATGAAAGTAAAATGTTAAGGACATTTGATAAGCACGATTATCTACTGATAACAGATATCACTGAAGTATTTGTCTAGCCGTTGTCTGGTGGTACTAATGGTCATTGCATTTTCAACAACTACAGGTAGTTTATTCCACTGTTCAAACACTTCTGGTCAGTGAACTTGTCTGAAGCGAAGAAATTTTCGTATTTCTTTTCTTTTTTCTACGTTTGAGGTTCCAGTCATGGAAACAATTCCTAATATAGGCCGGGTCTTGAATGAAATACAAAGAAAGAATTATGGAAGAGAAGATGAGGAAGTGAAAATGAATGTGGAAAAACTATTTTCAAATGTGACAGGTCATAGTTGTTTGGAAAGATATGGAAGGGTACAAAGCTTCGAGGTGTATCAAAACAGCCCACCTGGTAGTTGCCAACGGCAACACAGTAATCACGTGATGTAGCAGCAGCTTGCCGAGTGTTGCTCTCACAACGGTTTTGTGTTTTGAAAACTTTTCTTAGAACCTCCCTGTATCTGCTCTTGTTGAGGGAGGGGAAGTTAAGCTGACTGCTAAAGCTTAGGGGGAGAAGGGGGGGCGTTAAGT
>JAUUDZ010024496.1:0-11182 GCA_032361705.1 Panulirus versicolor | reverse complement strand
CCTATCTCTTTATCTGTCTCTGATGCCTGTTCCCTTAGGGAACTCCCTCAAGGGAGCGGCCATGGCAAAAGAGTCTCAACAACTGATGAACTCTAGTGCTGCTTTTTAGCCTTTAGTGCCTCACCCTTAACAGGCAATTGGCAGAGGGCAACTCTAGCACAGTGTTTTCAGAGGCTCCTACCTAATCTTCTTAACGACTTCTTCTACCTAATGTGTCCATCTAATGGTCTCACTTAATGTTCCTACCCATTACTTCTACCAAATATATCTACCTAATGCTCCTGCATAATTTTTCTACCTACTATTTTTATCTACTGCTCCTATCATTTTGCAACAACGCTGGGCTAGCGTACAGCTTACTGAAGAAAAAATCTGGAGTTATGAAGAATGAGTTGTGAGTTAAGTGTTGTCAAATGTTACAAGACAAAAAGAGATTGCAAGTCTGTGGAGATAATGCCAGTAGTCCACTTGCAAATGAGGCAGAAAGAAAAGACAACGACCTGGGTCAAAGGAGTGCAACTTTACAATCAGTGAAGTGCTTACTTACTACACAGCCATCACTAATCCTCCCAATACCCAGGCAAATAGTACCAGAAATATACCTCCCTGATAAGTTGCAACCTATCAACTGCTCCTATCATTTTGCAACAATGCTGGGCTAGCGCACAGCTTACTGAAGAAAAAATCTTGAGCCATGAGGAATGAGTTGTGAGTTAAGTATTGTCAAATGTTATAAGACAAAAAGAGATTGTAAATCTGTGGAGATAATGCCAGCAGTCCACTTGCAAATGAGGCAGAAAGAAAAGAAAGCTACCTGGGTCAAAGGAGTGCAACTTGGTAACCAGTGAAGTGCTTGCTCACTACACAGCCATCACTAACCCTCCCAATACCCAGGCAAATAGTACCAGAAACATACCTCCCTGATAAGTTGCTACCTATCAACTACTACCTACATTTTACCTTTCTAAGGAGGAGAAAGCCCAAATACTCACTTGGAAGCCAAAAAAATATGGGTACACGCGAGATATCTAGGTGCATTGGGTGCTCAGAATGCACGATCAGGCAGCTGTTTCCTGCAACACCTCATCAATGCCTTGCCTTATTCAGGACATCAAGACCATATGGATTCAAAACATGGACCTAGAATACTTCAGACCCTTGCCAATTTTCAATGCCTAGACATCTGCAGATGGTAAGCAAGGCCAAGTAAAGATGACAGAGTAATAAAACTTGAGTGTGACATTGCCTTTGACAAAGTATGGAGAGGCATACAAGGTTTCTTGCGGACACTGTACGTGGAGTTCTTTTACATATGTATATGAGTAAAGTACGTAAACAATGTCAAAGAGCTAAACTTACTATCTTCAGACCAATTTCTTGGTGAGGATGGAGCAAAGTTGGCAAGCATCAGCAGTCTGGTTGTATCTGTGCCATAATCCTGAAGCACTTCCTGTAACCATTGGTAAGTAGTGTCAAAACACTTTTATATTCAAGGATACCTCCCCAACAGATACAACACTACATACACACACACTTGATCTGAATTTAACAATGGGTTACGAACTTATATCATGAATATTCACAAAATTGATAAATGGTAAAGAAAAGTCTTATTCTGCAAAATGGGTCGGAGTCTAAAAAGATTTTCTGTCGGTCAAGACAGTTAGTTTTAATATGAGAGTACGACCTCTGTATTTTAGTCCCAGTTTAGTTTGAAAAACAGACCTTGTGTATATTTTAGCTGGGAATAGTATGCTCAAAATCAGTGTGAATAACAAACTATTAGTTATCCTCAATGAACACACTGAAAAAAATCAATATGAGGCAAAAGTCAACAGATAACATATATCAGTTTCAAAAAAATGTTTATGAAACCTAAATAAACAAAAATACACGTCAGGCTAGACGTACTTCCTCTCTCCAAGTTCATAAAAGCTTATCTCCTCCCTTATTAAACTTGGGTTAAGCTAAGGTGAGGGTATGTGCTCAAAATCATATGGTAAATCATTCTACCATAAAAGCAAAAGTAATTCCCCCATATTCTACCAGGCAATAAGCCATTCTGTGTTTATAAAAAAAAGACCATATGGGTTAGTAGGAACATATTATTCATAAGTATATCAAGAAAGAACAAATGGGAACATCAGTAAAGAGGACAAATGGGGAAGTGGTAACAGGCAGTGAAGAGTTGGAGGATAGGAGCAAGTATTTTAATGAATTGTGGAATGTTTGAAGTTAGGGTGGCAGATGTAGGGTGCTTGAGTTGGGGAGGCATGCAAAGTAAAAGAGTCAAAGAAAAAGGTTTGGTGAAAACAGAAGAGATGGTGAAAACCTTGTGTAAAGCAAAATGTGGTAAAGGCAGCTACACTGGATGGTATTGCAGTTTAATTTCTTAACAAAGAGGGCAACTGTGTTGATGAGAGGTTGGATAAGATTTTCAATACACCTGTGGATCATGCTGAGGTGCTTGTGGATTGGCAGAATGCATGCATAATGCCACTGTACAAACAGCAAGGAGAGTGTTCGAACTACAGAGGGATTAGTTTGTTGAGTGTACCTGGCAAGTTGTATGGGAGAATTGTGATCGAGAGGATGAAGGCATGTACAGAGCAACACATTGCAAAGGAACAATGTGGTTTCAGGAGTGGCAGAGGATGTGTGGATCACATGTTTGTTTTAGAGAATGAGTGTGAGAAACACTTGGGGAAACAGAAGGGATTTGTATGAGGCATTTATAGATCTGGAAAAAGCATATGATAAGGTCAACAGAGATACTTATTTAAGGTCTTACAAAGATAAGGTTTGGGAGGAAAGTTGCTAGAATCAGTGTGTAGTTTTTATCATGAGTGTAAGATATGTGAGCAAGTACGGAGAGAAAAGGGTGAGTGGTTATAGGTAAAGGTTGGTATGCAGCAGGGGTTTGTGATGTTAACAAGGCTGTTTAACTTGTTTAAGGATAGGGTGGTGATGGAGGTAAATGCTAGGGTCTTGGGCAAAAATGTAAGTATGCAGTTCACTGGATTCGGGATGAGGGGGGCCTGGAAAGTAAGTTATTGTTTGCTCATGAAACAACACTGATGGCAGATCTGAATAAGAAACTACAAAAGTTGGTGTCTAAGTTTGGAAGAGTGGGTGAAGGAAGGAACTTGAGAGTAAATGTGAATTAAGGCAAGGGTATTTGGTTTAGTGATGCAGAGAGACAGGTTCACTGGAGTGTGAGTCTGAATGGAGAAAATTTGGAGGAATCTGAGTGTTTTAGATACCTGGGAGTGGGAATAGTAGCAAATGGAACTAAAGAAGCAGAAGCAAGTCATAGGATGGATGAGGGAGAAAAGGTTCTGAGAGCATTGAGGAATAGGTAAATAGATAGGTCGTTATTTGGGATGGTAAAAACTGGTATGCTTGAAGGTGTAACAGCCCCAGTAATATTTTATGGATACTAAGCATAGGCTATATATGAGAATATGTGGAGGAGGATGGATGTGTTGCAAATGAAATTTCTAAGGACAATATGAGATGGTCTGATCAAGTAAGAAATATAAGGGTATGAGAGAAGTCTGGTAACATGAAGAGTATGGCTGAGTGAGCTGAAGATGGCATGCTGAAATGGTTTGGACACATGGAGGGAATGAGTGAGGATAGGTTGACAAAGAAGACACATGTGTCATAAGTGGATGATACAAGGAAAAGACAAACCAAACTGGAGAGGTGGCATTCTCTTTACAAACATACAATCTCTCCTTGTCACACATAACAACTGACAGCACTTAAATTACACAGCTCATTCTTCGTAACTCTTTGTAACTCTGCTAGCACTTTGTGCTAGCTCTTCCTTTTGGCAAAATAGTAGGAGCAATAGAAAGTAGTAGGTAGGAACATTTATGTAAGAGCTTCTGGTAGAAACATTAGGTAGAAACAGTTGGTAGGAACATTAGGTAGGAGCCTCTAAAAACACTAAATTTACCCTCTGCCAGTGGCTTGTTATGAGTGTGACACTAAAGGCTAAGAAGGGGCACTGGAGTTCACTAGTTATGGAGACTTTATTGCCATGGTCACCCATTTGAGGAGTTCCAGAAGGAAACAGGCATCAGAGATATAGAGAGAATAGATAGATAGGATTGAGTGAAAAAAATTTGAGCTATGCATGAGGCACGCACAAGATAAAATGAATTTGGTCGAGGTGGTATACAAGGAGGTGGTGTGCTGTGAGTGGGCAGAACTTGAGTGTGTGAAGCACCTGGGTGAAACTAAGGAAAGGTCTGTGGGGTCTGGTTGTGGAAAGGGAGCTGAGGGTTCATTGCATTACACATGACAGCTAGAGAATGAATGTGAGCAAATGAGGCCTTTTCTTCATCTGTTCCAAACACTGTGCTGTTAATGCAGGAAAAGGTGAACAAGTACAAAAAGAACATATAAATCTCATATTTGGAATAAGGCTTCCTTATAAGACAAAAGAGTTAACTCTTAACTCAGATAAAACTCATATTTACAATGAGGCCTCCTTATAATTCAGCAAATGAGTAAAATAACCTTTCAACCAAAGAGACAAAATTCTAAGAATGATATTTGATAACATCAAGGAAAAAAAAAATCTTGGTAGAAAGCATGTAATAATTACCACCTCAGAAAAATTGATACTGGTCTTGCTTGCTTATGATGATGATCATATTCCTGGAAAACATTGGTACAATCACATTCAACATATGGGTTCACACATTTCCACAGTAATTGAGCATTATATTCCCAGCCAAGACCAAAGTCCCCTTTTTGCTGAAAATTCTATACTCTTATCAAATATCTATACATACATTAATATTCTAATGAACATTATAATGTTGTATGGATGTAACTCTTGGGCCCTGAATGTAAGGGACCAGAACAGAGTGGATGCATTAGAAATGAAATGCCTGAGGGGTAACAATATAACAGAATGCTACGTATGCTTTTATGACAAGCAATACCCAGTAACAGGTAAATGTGGAGATAATGTGACAAGAGTGAGTGTTCAATCACACACAATTTCATTTACAAGATTCCCACCACTGGGTGGAATACACACTGACACATATTCTGCCATTGGGTAGGTTATGAATCACAATGCAATTTGCCCTGATGTCATTATATAAATGGATGACAAGTATACCTAGTCCTCAGTTATAAAATACATCACTATCCAGTGATTTGCTTAACTAGTATTCTTGAAAACATAAATCAAATAATGTATACACAGAAAAAATACAAAAGTTTCAGTATAACCTCCTCTAACCTCTAACAATTATGATTGAAAAATGCCAAAAAGAGTATTGTGCTTATCATGAAAAAAAAAGAGCACAAAAAGTGCCAGCCTGGAGGTAAAGTTTGACATTTTGAAGGATGTGATATCAAGCTGGTCAATGTAGTGTTGACACTGCCAGAGCTTCTTGGATTAATGATGCACCTGAATTTTACTCGATGTTTACTGTTAGTCTAATCATATTTTTGGCCAGGTGGAGAAGTTTCTCAAGAACATAACTTCCCCTTTATCCCACTGAAATCTGAGGAAAAATGAGGTTCACTATCCAGTGATTCCACTAAACTGTGATTTCCAGGAACATGTCTCTAACATCATGCGGAACTTGGTGTATAAAATACATTAAGTATCCCGACATATTTCAACATTACAGTAAAAGAACATTTCTTTCATGAGAAAATGGAATTATTTTTTCAAACTGGTAGCAACTACAAATTCTTACGCGTCATATCTGAGCCTTTACCCTGATTATCAGATGCTGTAACTACAAGAAATCACAATTCAAGTAATTCTAAGTCGTCAGGTCCCAGCATAAATAAAAAATCAAACTAAGAAATCTCCCCTAATCTACATTTTGCTTCTTCCACTGTTGTACTTTGACTGAAGCTATATGATCCACCACTTCCCATGTTTTTTATAACCAATGAGTTAAATAAGGAAGCATAAATAAAGCATATACAAAATATATCATCAGTAACAAATACAAGAACCAACAATATTAGAAAGAGGAAGAGTCAGTACCTGAGGGTTGATGCCATTGTGCTTACTCTTGCTCATTTTCTCATATGTGATCACGAGTGGTGCACCTGACCCACGCTCTACTGGGGGATCAACTGGAAAAGAAAAACAAGTATGATGATGTAAAGTGTAAAAAAAAAAAATCTGCTTACTTAGTGATGTGCTTTTGACCATGATTTCAACAATGTAGTATGGATGAGAGGCACAGGATATAGTTGATAATGTATGGAAGAGGGTAGATGTATTGCAAATGAAATGTCTGAGAACAATATGTGGTGTGAGGAGGGTTGATTAAGTAAGTAATATTAAGTAAGAGAGAGGTGTGGTAATAACAATAGTATGGCACAAAGAGATGAAGTGGGTCTGCTGAAATGGTTTGGATATCTGGAGAGACTGAGAGACGAAAGGTTAACAAAGAGAATATGTTTGCCAGAACTGGAGGAGACCAAACAGGAGATGGAATGATGTAGTAAAAAATATTTAGAGTGCTCAGGGTCTGAACATGCAGAAGCATGAAAGGCTTGCACAGGATGGAGTGAAATGAAGCAATGTGATATACAGTGGGCAATGCGCAGTCCTTGGACTGAACCAGGGTATATAAAGCAGCAGTGGGAAATGACAAAGAGATCCATGGGGCCTGGTTGTGGACGGGGGCAGCCATAGTTTTGGTGCATTGCATATGACAGATAGTGAATGCAAGGGAGTAAATGAGAACTTTTCCTTGTCTGTTCCTGGCACTAGCTTAATAATGCAGGAAACAGCAAACATCTTATAAAAACAAAATACCATACATCACGAACAATATCAGAGCAATATGAATGCCCCTGCCAAGCTGTCTAAAAAAGAAAAGTAAGTTTATCATTAGATCAATATCATAAATAATCTATCCTGATCCATGATCAAAAAGTAGTCTGGACATGACAGTAAAGAATGTCCTAGAGATAGGGCCCCATGAATGTAAACTCCATCCCTGTACAGCACAAGCAGGAAAATACAAAAAGGTAACTAAGAAAATACACACGTGAAAAACAAAATAAACAACCTGATTGCTAAATGGTACAAGATTTCAACAAGAATTATCCCTTAGTATCCTCTACAAACAATTCATCTGCTTCACCCTACACTACACCTCACCTGCTAGGTCATCCAACTTGTCAAAAAATAAAATGATTAAGCTGCATACCATAGAAAACAGGACACTCAGAACTATCACTAGATGCTACAATAACTAGCTAACTAGTATCCACAAACACTCAGGACATACACAATGCAACACTTCCCAATACAATCCCACCGCAATATGATTGGTATTCATTTCTTTTCCATAGTATTAAACCCTTTCCACCCAAACAACAAAACACCAGTCCCAAAACAGTAATGAAAACCTTATTGGTGCTTGACACTTCATCAACTTATAATGTGCTCACAGATCCCCTTCCCAATCAGCACAAACCAACAAAGAATATAAACACCAAAATTACTTGGAAAGCATAAAATAAGCACCCTCCCAACTCAATTTTACACTCCACGACATGTACACCCATTTGAGACATCTCCCAGATATACACGAGTTTCACTTTTTAATATATGCTCTGGGTATCACTCTACCCTACAACACTAAAAACACTGATTTGAACTATACAGTAAAAACACTGATTTAACCTATCTCAAGACCTTTCATGCCCACAATTCAACTACTTCAATGGAAACACTTAAAATTTACTGCTCAATTTCCCTGCACTACACTTTATCACATATGGTCTTGCCATTGTGGATGTGGCCAGCTTCCTGAGTGCTGTAGGAGCCCAACAGAAGATGAAAACATCAAGGGCAGGAATGTGAGGGTAAGGTAAGGAATGCTCATTCTTTTGATATTCTATCTTCCCCTCTGTTACATTCAAATACAATGTAAAAGCAATTACGTGTAATTTCATTTATCCTGCAGCACCCTACCACATACATGATTCACTAATACTCCTCAGTCTATCTATCTATATTTCTCATGCTCATTCCCTCTGGGAACTCCAAATCAATGGGGTAGCCATGGCAAAAAAGTCTCCACTTATCCTTTTCCTTACATGCCTCCCTCACATAAACCAGTCTATGTATTCTTCCACAATTTCTCTCCATCCAGTACTCTTCTACTCTTTCCCTTTGTCACAGGTGGTCTTCCTCTCATACAAACCCCTTTAATCACACTATCATACACTTTCCTTGTAAAGTCCCCATCTTGCATTCTTTCCACATGCCCAAACCACCTTTTAGTATCATATTTCACCCCCTCCACCATTCCAAAATTCTTTCCCTTTGCGTCCCCTGCCTTACCAAATCTTTCGTACATCCCCTTATTTCTTTCATTCTTCCTTCCATCTAGTCATACCACATGCTCCTGTCAAAAAGCTCGTTTCTAAAGCCTGGATTCTTGACCTTAGTGAATCATTCCATGTCCATGTTTTGACTGCATAGATCAAGGCTGCAAGCACTAAGCTATCACTTAATCCTTTCTTCACTTCCCTACTTACATCTCTACTCTTCAGTATTCCATTAAGGGACCAAATGACTCCTCTACCTACCCTGCTCACTCCCTTATCTTTCCTTCCATATCACCAAACTTACCAAAGATACCTCCAAAATACTTAAATTCTGCTAGCTTTTCTTTTTCCCCCATATCTATAACAAAGTTTTATATGCTTTCTTCTCTCACCCTATTGGGCTTTGCAAAATCTATATTTTCACTCTGTTTCCTTTCAAGCACCATTACTTTAATGTTACTCACATTTATCTTCAATCACTTATGCTTAAATACATCATATAGCACACCTACAACCTTCTGTAACTCCTCTTCACTCTCAGGAAACAACACAGTATCATACACAAACAGACATGTCACTAGCCACTTTACCCGCCACCATATTCCATCTCTGCACCCCAAATCCCTAGTTTTGATTTCATTTCTCTTTCACTCCATCCATATCTATTCTAAAAACCCATGATGACATTACAAGGCCCTGCCTTACACCTACATGTATACCAAAACATTAGCTCAATTCTTCATCCACTGCTACACATGCACTTGCTCTTCTAAGAAGGCTTTCACACCCTCCAACAGTTGTCCCCAACTCCATTTATCCTTAATACATCCCATAAAACAATCCCTCAACTCTGCCATATGCTTTCTCCAGATCCATAAAAGTTGTATACATGTTCTCCTTTCACTAGATACTTTTCCACAGTCATTTTCACCACAAAAATTGATCCACATAACTCCTATCTTTCCTAAAACCCCCTTGCTCCTCACTTACTCTGCATAAAGTCACTTCCATCACATCCCTGTCAATCAATGCTTTTGCATGCACTTTTCCTGGTATACTTAACAGACTCACTCCCATATGACTGATACATATATTCATACCACCTTTCCCTTTGAGTAAAGGAACAATAATAGCTCTCATCCAATCCTCAGGCACAGCCTTCTGTTTCTATGATAAATTACATATCAAATGCATCTATTCTGTCACACCTCCCCTATATCTCAGCATTTCAGACATTTTACCTCCCTTCTTGCTATGGGCTTCTGCACTTCTATCCTTCTACTTACATCCTCGATACCCATGCATGTAGCAACTGCAGCCTCCCCTTCTCCCACATTCACCAGTTCTTTAAAATACTCTTTCCATCTTCCTTTCACTTCTTCCATCTGATTCAGCAACTCCCCATCCTTACTTCTTCCAGTTACATATTCACTCTTTCCTTTTTCACTTCTTCCAATACAATTTCTTACACATTTTTTTTCTTTTTTATGTTTTATCTAATCACTCCACATTATTTGTATTGTCATCTAATTAGATTACCTACAGTATAGCTAATCAACATTTCTATCTCACATGTAATTCTAACATTCACTAAATCTTCATGTTTACTGAGAGTACCTTTTTCTGACTGGCAGAGTAATATACAAAATATCAAACTGAAAAATGCAAAGTAACTGACCAGAAAAATCTACTTGATCTCTGGTGATGTACCGTCCAGAACCTTTAATCCTGTACGACTTTCCCATGACCATGCCCATCATGATCAACTTCTTAAAAGGCTCCCAATCACGTACAAGCCCTTGGCTGGCCAGGAAATGCTGCATAAAACGAGCATAAAACATATGGAGCACAGCTGAAAGAAAGACTCAATGTTATTTCTCACATACACTTTTAAGGTGATTATGTTCTTGCATATCACTACGCAAAAATCCTTCATATCAAAATAGTGTGGTAAGCTGAAACCATTTCCAAAACAGTTAATTTTGTTGGCTACTAGAAAGGAAAATTTGAAATGATTGTTTTGTATATGATGCATGGGCAAAAAGTCCCATATACGTACACAATAACAAAAAAGTGCATTGGGAAAACTTAATACAGGCAAAAGATCTGGACCTTCATAGAGTGGCAGTTACCGCCGCTGACAGTTGACACAATCAGGGTCAAGTCTACATAGGTTTGAATCCTGATTTCACTAGTCAGCCCTCATTCAACCCAGCTCTCCATACTCTCCAAGGGAATAGTCAATAAACTGGAACCCTGCCTTAGGCTAAGGTGGAGGTATATGTATACCAATACTCTCATTTTTTCTTTCTTTCTTCCCTGTTATCTATTTCTAGTACGAGCATGGTAGCATCCAGAACAAATGCCTAAGCCTTAGAAAGTCTAAAACTTCATATGGCTCTTTCTTATGTTCCTTCCCAGTTCAATCCACTGACGCCACATTGACCCCGGTAAAGATATCATTCCAATTCACCATAAGTTCAGGCCCAGATCGCTCAAAATCTTTTTCACTCCATCCCTCCACCTCCAATTTGGTCTTCCACTTCTCCTTGTTCCCTCCACCTGTGACACATATATCCACTTGGTCAATCTTTCCTCACTCATTCTCTCCATGTGATCAAACCATTTCAATACACCCTCTTCTGCTCTTTCAACCACACTCTTTTTATTAACACACTCTCTCAACCACACTCTTTTTATTACCACACATCTCTCTTACCCTTTCATTACTTACCCGATCAAACCAATTCACACCACATACTGTTCTCAAACATCTCATTTCCAACACATCCACCCTCCTCCGCACAACCCTATCTATAGCCCACACCTCGCAACCATATAA
>JAUUDZ010024452.1:0-11183 GCA_032361705.1 Panulirus versicolor | reverse complement strand
AGTTATAAAGCATATAATCAAAGGCAAAACGAACCTTTAAAAAAAGATTTGAACTCGGTTAAACATATATTCTAAACTACTTTTTTTTTGTATGATTGATTTTCTGATGCTCGTCTGAATGATGGTTGGGTAAACCAGTAGTGACCACCGTATAGGCCATCAGGCAAACCTGTGATCCTCACCAGCGAAACAAGAGGTGTCGCAGGACCAGGCGAGGGAGGGATCAGATCCTACAGGGACGAGGGACATGGAGGCTACACAGTCTTGTGGTGGCGACCCTCGCTTACTTTTTTTTCTTATATTTTGCTGTTCATCTGTCTATGATTTTCCTATACCTTAACGATACTTCGCAAAATATTCAGAATTATTATCTATCCTTCATAGCGGATAGAAGAATAGAATGGGATAATGCGAAATAGGCTAGGCTCAGGGGTTAGGCGGAGGTACGTAGTGTTGGGTTAACTAGCTGATACCTGGCTGGTGAGCCGAGCATTGTGCGAATTCTTGCGGTCTGGCCCACCGGTGGCCCGGCTCACGAAGCCTACTCAGGTTTGCGAAAATGGGAATTTTGCCCTAAAGCTGCCGCATCGTAATGTACGAATTTCGACGTGTTCCTTGCTGGGGACGAGGGATGAATGTGACCAGATAACGGGCGCCTGGGGAACCCTGTGAGTCCAGTTACTCCGTCAAGGGTTTTGTCCTCCTGCCGGACGTGGCAACAACTGATCGCCTCTTGACTCTGGCTGTCATTATGAGTCACTGGCTCTTCAGTCAAGATGTGTTGGCCAGAGATGCCCAAGAGATGTGGATTACCTCGCAGGATCAGAGGTGCAACCAAGCGGTACCTTGCAACTGAGCGGGCGATAGGCATAGACCGAGTGCTAAAATGTTTAGGACGAGACCATAATACATCGTTCTCTTTTTCCCGTTGCGTCTCGCAGGCCTATTGTTGGGTCCTCGCCCATTTAGGACTATTACTGCTGCTCCGAGTCTCCCGTATATGCCTTTGTCCGTCGAGTCGACGCGACGAATTTCAGAAAGTGGTTTTGGCAGCAGAGTAGGAGCAGGAGGAGGGAAGCAGCGGCTGTGGCAGTAGGAGGAGGAGGAGGAGGAGGTAGAGAGAGGGAGGGAGGGAGGGAAGCGGCGCGCGAACGCTTGGGCCCGTCCTGGCTGGCTGGGTCATTAGGCCTTGCACGGCCCCATGTCCTGCGTCGGGCGGCCGGCCCACACTCCTATATTGCAGCCAGAATGCGGGATTAGGACGCCTGGCACGCCTGCCTCATGACGCCCAGTGTTCACGCCTGCCTCACTTCGCTCAGTAACCGGCCGGCTCCTCCCCCCACCTGCCCGGATGATACTAGCTGAAATGTGCGATGGCAACCAGCACGCCAACCTTACCCAGCATAAAAACGCCGCGCAAACCTGCCCCGGGCATAATGGGTCAAGTTTTTTTTCTCTCTGCCTCCCTCCCCCTCTTCTCTCTCTCTCTCTCTCTCTCTCTCTCTCTCTCTCTCTCTCTCTCTCTCTCTCTCTCTCAAAATTTTTGCGAGAGAGAGAGAGAGAGAGAGAGAGAGAACGGGATGACTCTCCTGGCCGTATTGTACACCGTCCCTTCAAAAAACCGAATAAGGCGATGGAATAGACTAGGAGGAAGGGACCAATGAGCGCCACGTAAAAACTGACGTCATAGGCTGGAGTCACCAATGGTCGCACTGCATAGTGATGCATTAGTACAACTAGGCCAATGACAGCGTACAGCGATGACGTCATGTAATACGCACCAATGAGAAGGGTACTACGTTTTGAAACCGTCGTAATTGGAGGACTTATATATACATATATATGAGCAATGTTGCTTTTGTGGGAGAGGTTTGTTACTGTGTGGGTGTTGTTCGTCCTGTGGGAGAAGGTTGTTACTGTGTGGGTGTTGTTAATCTTGTGTGAAAAGGTTGTTACGATGTGGGTGCTGTTCGTCGTGTGTGAAAAGGTTGTTACTGTGTGGGTGTTGTTAATCTTGTGTGCGAAGGTTGTTAGGTTGTTAGTTAGGGAAGGTTATGAGTACATGTTGCTGTAGTGTGAAGCTTGGGTTAACTATTCATGTCCACAACAAGGTTAGTAATTAGTTATGGAGTGGGCCTGGATGGGAAAGGTGTAAAGCTGCTGTGTAAAGTAAGTGTTGAGCGTGTTGAGGTGGGACTGTGTGAGAGGATTTCATTTGGTTGTGTGGGAGGTGGGCGTTCGTGCTTGCTAATTGCTTCTCCCGCCTTAGGGAGGTACAGGAAGGGAAGAACAATGGCTTTTTCTTTTACACTCATCCAGTCTCCAGCTCTGGTTTATAATGTACCGAGACCAGAGCCTACCATCCACAGCCAAGCCTCATAAACTACTCCATGGTTTACCTGGGTGGCTTCATATGCCTTGTTTCAACTCGATGCCAGCATCTCGTCCCCTATACACCACATCGTTCCAACTGATTCTAATACATGCCTCTCTCCCTAGTGAATGTTTAGGGTCCGACAGACACCCCCAAGATCCAACTTCATACCATCCTACTACCTCCGCTTCGCTCAAAATCTCACCATTTGCTCGACACATTTGTGATCACGCTGGTCAGCCCTCTCAATTGCACCACACTCACTACTGTTGCTCTCTCCGACAACTTTCATATCCTACACGACGGACCAAGCTCACGCCACATGTTCTCCACAAACACTTACGTTTCTCCAGAGCCACTCTCTGCCTTGCACTGTAGGCCCAAGACTTACATCCATACAACACTACCGAGATTATTCTATCGTCAAACATACTCATCTTTACAGACACACGCACCTTACCGTGCCTCCTCTCCCACTCTGTATCTCACTCCAGCCCTCACCGCTCCATCCTCTTCCCACGTCCACACTCTGAGGTACCAAAAGCACTCCACGTCCTCCTTGTCCTCCCAGACTTAACTCACACTCAAACCAATCTGCTACACCCTTCCTCCTGTGCCTCAATACCTTACATACTTTATGTTCATATTTACTCTCAGCTTTATAGCTTTTTTCACTTGCTTTCCCAAATTTGGTCACCAGCCTCGGAAGTTTCTCTTTGGAGTCTGCTAACCACGTCGCCTTCAAACAGCAACTGTTTCACATCCTATATCCCAGCAGCTGCAGGAGACTGCAGGCCTCCCCCTTGCTACCATGACCCTCGCAGGAGCCTCGTTCCATCAGTACACAAAACAGTCATAGTGACAATCGTCCCTGATGCTGATCACCTTAACCAGGAGTCGAACTCATCCCTCTCCCTCCTGACTCGAACATATGCATTACTCCTCCAGTATAAACTGCACTTATTAACCATTTACCCCAAACATCTGTTCAACCTTCTATAATGCATCTCTCGCAGCCTTATCAATGGCTTTCACCAGATCCACAAACCCTATGTACGAGTTTCTCATAGCATCAGTCACACGCATTCCTCACAGTACATACCTGACCCACCATCTGAATCTCCGGACACCACACTGCTCCTCCTCATTCACCTGCTCTGTGCATACCACCACCACGCTCTTGACCACCCCCCTCCCCAACACCTTACCAGGTAGACTCACCAGAAACATACTTCTATAACAGGAAGATCCATTTTTGTCCCTCTTGTCTTTATATGAGGCAAGGGAGACAAAAATGAATGTATGAATTTATAAATCTCTCCCCGTACAGTGAAAAAAAGGTTATCACCCACCCACCCACACACACATGCTTTAAACACAGAAAACAGAGATCAGATTGAAAGAGCAAATTCTGGGCCTGATGAACAGAAGGAGGGGCTATTGCCTGATACAGAGGGACGCAGACCTGAAGACACTGGAACAAAGCCACGTGGGGGAGAGAAGTGGTAAATGAATCTCATGAGGGAACAATAAACACTGTACATGGTCTGTTACAAGGAAAGTCTGCACAGTTCAGAATGTTCAGGATCGAGGCACGATGAGAGAGATGGAGGTGTGGGGTAAAACCAGAAACATGGAAGATGACGATCCAACCTTCCAGACATCACCTGTCATGGGAGAAGCACCAAAAATCCAGTATATAACTGAAGCGGGAGATAGATATGATAGACATATGTATATCGCTGACGATTTATGGACTGGAAGAAGAAGACATTTCAGCCACAGACGACAGGGAGGAGAGGGAAGAAACAATGATAAAAATAATTACTACAGATATGCCAAATATAACTTGAGATGAAATATCCAGAGACAACTGACATGTATGATGACCAAGCTATATGGTAATACCCAGCAATGATTGTATTCAGGATGGATCTACGTAGTTCAGAGGTGCGTACGCAAGCAGGATACAAACAAACACTTGCAAGCAAGGAGGAATTCAGTATGGTAATGACCAGAGGCGACAAGACCGAAACAAACAAAAGAAGAAAAGTAAAGAACACAATCAAATGGCAAAAGAACAGACGCCATCAGCTGAGACTTGAGGACAGGAGAGTCCGCCCTGCCATTACCCGAGAGAGAGTCAGGAAGGAATGTGAGGTGATGGAAATGTAAGGTGGATAATAATGTATATAAACACATGTGCACCAACTGTAAATGGAGAGGAAATGGAGATCAAGGATCGACCTAGGGAGAGCAACTTAACTTTATAAAGTAACTCAACCTTATAAAACAACTTAACCTTATAAAGCAACTTAACTTTATAAAGTACCTTAACCTTATAAAGCAATTTAACCTTATAAAGTAACTTAACCTTATAAAGCAACTTAACCTTATAAAGCAACTTAACCCTATAAAGCAACTTAACCCTATAAGGTAACAACCCTATAAAGCAACTTAACCTTATAAAGCAACATAACCTTATAAAGCAACTTAACCTTATAAAGCAACTTAACTTATAAAGTACCTTAACCTTATAAAGCAACTTAACCTTATAAAGTAACAATTTCATAAAACATCTTAACCTTATAAAGTAACAACCTTATAAAGCAACTTAACCATATAAAGTAACAATTTTACAAAACAACTTAACCTTATAAAGCAACTTAACCTTATAAAGTAACTTAACCTTATAAAGCAACTTAACCTTATAAAGTAACTGAACCTTATAAAGTAACAATTTTATAAAACAACCTTATAAAGCAACTTAAGCTTATAAAGTAACTACTATAAAACAACTAAACCTTATAAAGTAACAACTTTATAGAGTAACTTAACCTATAAAGTAAATTTATAAAGTAACCTTATAAAGTAACGACTTCATAAAGCAACTTGACCTTATAAAGCATCTTAACCTCATAAAGCAACTTAACCTATAAAGAAACTTTATAAAGCAACTTAACCTTATAAAGTAACTTTATAAAGTAACTTAACCTTATAAAGTAACAACTTTATAAAGCAACTTAACCTTATGAAGCACCTTAACCTTATAAAGCAACTTAACTTTATAAAGCAACTTAAACTTATAAAGTAACTTTACAAAGCAACTTAACCTTATAAAGTACACAATTCTCTAAAGCAACTTAACCTCAAAGTAAAAACTTTATAAAGTAACAACCTTATAAAGAAACAACTTTATAAAGCAACTTAGCCTTATAGAGTAGCTTTATAAAGTAATCTAACCTGATAAAGTAACTTTATAAAGTAACCTTATAAATAAACTTTAGAAAGTAACAACCTTATAAAGTAAATTTATAAAGCAACATAACCTTATAAAGTAACTTTATAAAGCAAATCAACCATATAAAGCAACTTAACTTTATAAAGCAACTTACCCTTATAAAGTAACAACTGTATAAAGCAACTTACCCTTATAAAGCAACAGCCTTATAAAGTAACAACACTATAAAGTAACAACTTTATAAAGCAACTTAACCGTATAAAGTAACATTATAAAGCAACTTAACCTTATGAAGTAATAACTCTATAATGTTACTTAATCTTATAAAGCAACAACTTTGTAAAGCTACTTAACCTTATCAAACAACAACTTTATAAAGCAGCTTAACCTTATATAGTAACAACTTTATAAAGCAGCTTAACCTTATAAAGTAACAACTTTATAATGCAACTTAACCTTATAAAGTAACAACTTTATAATGCAACTTAACCTCATAAAGTAACAACTTTATAAAGTAACAACCTTATAAAGAGTAAAGATCTGACCAAGTCTGCCCAGAGGATTGCATGGGTAACATGAAGAGGAAGCAGAGGACACGTGTGGAGAGGGACTGACCCCCTCAAATACGGTACAGACTCATATTTCAGGAAGTACAGTAGGATGACCAATTCATACAGTACATAACGTGAAGGCTACACGTAGAGTACAGAAGTACAGTGGTATTTATAGCTCATAATCCTACATAGAATTCTTAAACACCAGAACAATTATACAAAGATGATAGTGAAGGATTAATCAGGAGGAGACAATTGAAGATAAAAGGAGACAACATCATGGTGGCCTGTGGAAGCATCTGGCAGGTTTAATAGTAAAGGGTTTATGAATGAATTGGTTTACGTTTCCTAAACCTACGGAGGTGCCAAATAGCTGATAAGAGTTGATAAATACTTAGTGATTATGATATCTATATCCCATAAGCATATTAATATGCATACGTACACAATAAATTGATTTATTTCCGACCATGAATACGAAAGTGTAGGCAAACACAACTCAGGAATCGGAGGTGTAAATTGTAAACAAATGACTGATGTTCTTCGTCTGTGTTCATCAATCATCATACATCAGCCAGGATATGAAGAGTCGTCGTGCGTCAGCCAGCGAGACGACTCGGTAACAAGGACTCGTCTCGTAACAGGTCGCTCAGTTAGGTGATCAGTTAACAATTTACAGTAGAGTAATCCTGCCGAAAAGTGTGTGTGTGTGCGCGCACGCATGCTCACGTCCGGCTCCTGGCGCATCCACTGACTTCCATTATCCTGAAGGAACGTGAGCGAGTGTAAATAACAAATAAAACTTATATTTTATAAGTGAGAATAAGTTAAGTTTGTTTGGTCTGAGGTAATTCTGGGCTTGAGAACAGTCCCTTGATAGCGAGATAGTTTTAACTACATGTAACTGGCATCTACTGGCGTCCAATCCATCATCAAAAAAATTATATTATCTTAACATTAGAATGAACACAATAACCAAGGGATAAATGAGTTAGTACACCTGGTGTTGGTATGGCTCCAAATCTTCATTATTGTTTCTTTAATCTCCAACAATAGTGATATGGGGACTGTAGATTCCATACCCAGTAGTGTTTTGTATTTATGTTATACCATAAGCGTAGTAATATCATAATCACGAGATATGCAATACAAAACTGATAAGAATCCTTATCAGTTATATCTTTATCATACGTTGTGCACCTTGGAAGTGTTAGCATATTGATCGAGAGTCAGGCATGTGAGGTAAGATAGATATATACACGGATATGTCTATCATCAGTGTGGGGTTGATCACCCTGGGTGGCCGATCCAATCATCGTTACTGGCAGTTGCTTCCGGTAATCCCTCGGGGACAGACGCTGTATGTCTGTACACTCGCTCAGGCTACCTCCTCCTCACTCAGGCTACCTCCTCCTCACTCAGGCTTCATCCTCCTCACTAAGGCTTCCTCCTCCTCACTCAGGCTTCCTCCTCCTCGCTCAGGCTACCTCCTCCTCACTCAGGCTTCCTCCTCCTCACTCAGGCTTCCTCCTCCTCGCTCAGGCTTCATCCTCCTCACTCAGGCTACCTCCTCCTCACTCAGGCTACCTCCTCCTCACTCAGGCTTCCTCCTCCTCAACACCTTCCGTTCATCTTACATCGTCTGTTGCAGTGTGTTGTGATGTCCTTTCCGGCACTGAATCCCACAACTTAAACAACGTTGACCCAAATCTCAATACGGTTCATTTTACGACCTTTAATTGGCCATCCCACAAGGTCCAAGTTCCTTCGTTTTCATACCAGCTTGTGACGCTCCTGGTAGTGTGAATGTAGCAGTTGTGCACACACACAAAAAAAAAATATTCTCTCAAGGAAAGGCAGATCGTAGGTCGGCAAAAAGGAAGACATTACTTCAAGTACATCAAGTACTGGTGGACTGTGAACCTCACTCTTCGCTTCATCGAAGTCTTGGACACCCTGCAAGCTGACCGATCACCACACACTGCTTGGTGACACGGCCGCTCCTCGCCTCCTTGTAGACGTACTCCCTAACATACCTGGAGCACAAGGTCTTCATCTTCTTTCCAGATAACACGGTCCCGAAGTTGAGCCCCTCATGTAGGTTGACGATACATCTCTGTTATTCCCTCTCTTGTAACAGGAGTACTGTGGGGTGCTCAAGCTCCCATACTCCTATTTCTTACAGTCGTCCTGCCGTCACGTGAACTTGCTGGTCTTTATCGAATTGTGCTGTCTGGTCCTTCCGGATGCACCAACTACTCTATGCTGCTCTTGGGAGATTTCCTTCTTCACTCCATCTCATCATCAACCAACACTACGCGGAGATGGACGAATTCCAAAGTTCTCTTACAATTTCGGTTTGTGAGAGAGGCCGCTCTCATTCATGCCAGCAGTTGTTCACACCTGTGCATGTCTTCGCAGCCTAGCAATGAGTCTCGTAGTCCGGTTCATGGCCTGAGTGAGTGCAGCAGTCTAGGTAACACCGCCGTGGGATGGGCTATATATAATCAGGCTGTTGGGGGTATATATGACCTTACGGGCTGCGGTCTCCAACACCTTGGGTCGACCAACGACTCAGGCTAACATTATCTGGGTTGTGGGGGTAGAAGACCCACAAAGACTTCATCAGGTATTCACACCAAGTTTAAGCTTGCATGGGAGTAGAAATGACTCAATATTATTACTATCATTCTACGTCTATCCTAGAATTAACAACACTGAGGTGCCTTTGTTTTGCTTACGATATGTGATCATGAGAAGTGTTACTGTCATGATGTGTGATTAGGAATGACCATATCTTGGTGGTATAACCTCAACGAGTACTCTTAGTCCACATGATGTGTTCCTGATAGTACGGGAGTTCAGCAGTAGAGTATCATGATATCAAATACACGTAAGCGTGTTATCTTGGTCAATAACATCCCTGTGTTAGTGGTTGCTAGTGAGTGTGAGGTATAGATTCTATGATGCTTTCCTCTGCTCCCATCCCCCGTCTTCTATCCTCTGGTCACCTATTGGTCGATGTATGATCACTATGGATGAACACTCCCTCATCTTCTGTCCTATGGTTCTGTAAATCATACTATGGACAAGCGAAAGCAATGGAAATCCATTCCAAACACCAACATTACGAGTAGAGCCACCTCATGACTGATTCACAGATACAATTTTATTCCTCACTGTGTGATTATGATGAAGGAGGGGTCACCGGATGCCTTACACTTGCCACCACGACGTCCTTCATTGACTTCTCCAAGACTGAGAAAAGCAGTGACACCCTTACTCCTCAGGGAGAAAAAATGTTCTGGACTGACACATCATTACTTGTTCTTATCTATACACAGAGTAGCGTGGAAACTGAGGATACTAAGTATCAAACTGATCAGGAGTTAAACTGATTAATCAAAGAAGAATTAACCAAGGTATGGGACTCAGAGGCACGATTTAAGAGGATCAGGTACAGATATACAAAGAACTGAATACCAAGCGAAAGTGTTTTCACGATGGACGACACTACATCCCAAACACCAGTGGGGTGGGATAGGGAGGAAGACGTAAACAGACCGCTAGAGGTCCTTGACCTTGATAAGGATTATGGTTGTGATGAAGGTTTTCCATACACGCTGAAGTGTGTTGATACACTTGACGGGCCGGCAGCACGGGAGGTTCTTCACGATGTCGCTGGAGGACACCAACGTGCCAGGCGAGTGAAAGAGGACAAGTGTCAGCCATCTTTGAGGAGGAACACAGGAGACTTAGGCGTAATAACTGACCCGTCTCTATGACGAGAGGAGTTTGCGAGGCAACAGAGAAGATATTCAAGAGGCAAATGGATGACTTCTTGAAAAGCAGACACTATCTAAGCAACAGACAACACATATTCAGAAAAAAATACATGCAAAACAAACCTCTAAGATTTCTACGAGAGAGTAAGCTCAGTTATAGACAAAACAGAAGGTGGACTGTGTCCATCTGGACCGCCAGAGAGACTTTGACACTTTATCCAGAGAAAGTTTGTAAAGCAGCTGGATCTTCAGGCAGGAATGAAGAGAAAATACCACTGGACAAAAAATTTTCTTATTGGAGGGAAACAAATGACGCTCGTCGGGGTAGCCTTCCTAAAATGGGTTGTAGTCACCAGTCACCCCCAGCCCAGACTCCGTCCCGCGACCACTGCTCTTCTTGATTTACGTAAATGACTTGTCAGAGGAACTGGAGTCAAGTCTGAAGATGTAAGATGATGATGCCAAGGTCCTGAGGGAAGTCCAAGGTGGTGAGGACTGCACCGTCGTACAAGGGGACCGAGACAAACTCCAAAAGTGGTCTGAATTTCAACGGGAGTAAATGCAGAAGTTATGAGGCTGGGTCACCCGGGAAGAAGAATCTGTGTGTGAGAGGAACTTGGAAAGTCGACACTGTTTACCTCTGCAAAGGAGGCAAACTGTCTCCCAACGAAATATTAAAATCACATTCAGTTACATGGAGAAGGAAATAGTCAGCTAACTGTTCACGTCGTAAATAAGGCAAAACTAGAACATGCTTCTCAAGTTGGGTAACCGCACTTAAATAAGTACAAGGAGCTAATAGAGGTCGTTCATAGGAGAGCAACAAGAATGTGGTATCAGGATTAAGACATTTGAGTTATCATGGAAGGGAGAAGAGTATGGGTGATTTGATGACAACTTTTAAGTTCTTAAGCCAGTTTAATGATGCCATCTGTGAACAGTTCGTCGAAGAAGGCACAGGCAAAGGTCATAACATGAAGCAAGAAACATGTTGTAAAACACAGACTGAAGTGAGTGATGACATTGTGGATGTTGACAACACACGAAAGTTGTAAACAGTTGTATCATCTCAGAGAAAGTTTAAAAGACTGGACCCTCGAGTGTAGAACACCTTCCCCGTGATGTACAGATAGATGGTTTACACACACACACACACACACATACACAATTTTTTTTCCACACATATTCACCATTTCCCGCGTTAATGAGGTAGCGTCAAGAACAGAGTA
>JAUUDZ010024442.1:0-11183 GCA_032361705.1 Panulirus versicolor | reverse complement strand
GCAGAATCTGCATCTTGGAGGCATTAAACTCAACCAGATTTTGCCTCTCCCACCACTGAGATATCCTTTCCAAGTCTGAGTTTACTTAGGAAGTTGTGTCAAGACGAGATACAGACTGAGCGAGAGAAGAAAATCGAGTGAGAGGAGCAGAAGTGAAGGATGTTGAGTCGTCAACTTAAGAGTGCACTTGGTTATCTGTGGAAGGAAGGAAATCGTTGCTGAAAAAAAAAAAAAGTATAAGAAACAGGACAGAAGCTTGAGGGGGAACCTCAATCCTAACCAAACAATCAATAAAACTGTTACCCCCTTTCTCAAGAAACAGAACTTCAATCCCATCCACTTTGTCACACTTAATCATTGTGCAAGGCATTCACCACCTCTTCCTTTTTCATTAAACAACTTGCAATAACTCATGCTTCCTATACCTCCATATCCCAAACATTCCACATCTGCTACCCCATCATCAAACACATTCAACTGTCTTTCAAAACATTCACTTCATCTCTTCACCTCTTCTTTTCCTGTTCCCACTCCCCCATCTGCTCCCTTCATTGATGCTCCCATTTGGTCCCTTGTTTTCACATCATTCACCTTCCAAAATATTTATATACTTTCCCTGAGCTCTACCAATACCCTCTCACTGCGACTTTCATTTGCCCTCACTTTATCCCCTGAACTAACCTCTTGACCTCCTACTGCTTCTATTGTACATTTCCCAGTCAATCACAATCCTTCCATACACCTCTGTTTTCCATTTCATCAACAATCTAACTTTCTTATACAACCACCAACATCTCCCAATCAGTTGCAATGCTTCCATACACCTCTGTTTTCTATTTCACCAACAATCTAACAAACTTTCTCACACCCACTTCTCACTACCCATTCTCATATACCCACATCCCATCTTGTACATGCCACACACATACAAGTAATGCTTCCCTAACTCCATCCCAATCTTAAACCATCCTCCCAGTTTTGCTTACTCTTACCTTTCGCCCTTCTTCATACTATCTCTCCTGGTATGTATTCACACAGTCTTAAGTTCACTCATTTTCATCCTCCTCTTCCAACCTATTTTCTTTTCTAAATCCACAATAATTTTCACCCTCACTTCCATCAAGAAGTGATAAGACATCCCACCAGCTGATCCTCTCAACACACGTACATCAAAAAGTGTATCTAAAATTACATTAAGATTAATTCTTATGTAATTAAAGAAATGAGCAGACAATCCTATTCTAAACCTTCTACCAAAAAAGTAATCAAACAAATTAGCATACAATCCTATTCTAAGACTTTCTCCTGAGATTCTTAAATAGCCCCTGATTTTCTTGGAACATTCTGGTTAAGAAAATATACTCATAAATAGTTTACAATTTACTGTAGAAGTATAAACATTTGTAGATTCAATCATAAGAGAACTGAAAACTGCATTTCCACCTACTTGCTCTTGTTCCTGCAGGTCCTTCAGCTTCTCACGACGCCTTTTAACTTCTACATGAAGTTTCTCTACATTATGTCTAAGATATCGCTCCAGTTCTAACAAGGTCAAGTTGTCCTCAGGGTCAGGAATGGTAGTACCCAGCTCCTGGTTCAGGGGGTGAGAGAAAAATCAATAATCAAAAACCCATTTTCCCTCTCCCAGATAATAACCTCTTTCCACACATTACTCAATGCACCCAGAGCTTTTGCCCCCTCACCCACCTTCACTTCCATGGTTCCATTCACTATCATGTCCACGTCTAATTCAAGCTCACCCTAACTGACTTGTCTCTGCACTGGTAGACTTAATAACCTTGCTTTTATTCTTTTTTTTCATGCTTTTTTCACATTTACTCTCAACATTATCCTTTCACACACACTCCCACACTCAGACAACAATTTCACACTCAACTCTGCCATCATTGCCGCGTCATCAGCAAACAATAACATGTATTCTTCTATACCCCTTCACAATGTATTTATTAATAATTATCTACAGATTCAGTAAGATTTTTGAAAAATTGGTGAACGCTATGGAATTTTACTCTAGTTCATGATCATCCTCCACTCAGAACATTTAAATCATAGTTTGGGAATCATACAGGAAAATGTATTTTCACACCTTTTTCCAATAACTGAAAATAATTCATATATCTAGAAAAATGATGGTGAAATGGGTGGACAAATGAGAGTGCTACATGGAACATGCATGCTTGGGATCCCAGGGGTTAGCATTGCCTTCATCTGAAAACATTCAGCTTATACTTAGTGAATGATATGATAAATTGTATTCATCATACAATTTTTCTTCACATTTCTCCACTAAAGCTTCTTAATGCATGATGATTATCTACATATTGAGAAAAAATGAAACTTATTTGAAACAGAATCCTTTTCTGTCTTGCAACCTCTGCCAGTTCAAAATATTCAAATTGTAATTGGTCAGATGTACAATAAACTACATTTTTCATGCAGTTTTTCTAAACAGATCTCTTCAGTAGGTTCCAACCTTATGCATGTATAAATAATTATGCATTCAGTAACATTTAGGGGGAAAACTGTTGAAAGAGTTGGAACTCCTACCTGTCTCATGTTCATCTTTTGTTCAAAACATTCAACTTAAACGGTGTGGTAAATTGTGTGGTAAATTTCATTTTTCTAATACTTTTTCTCCAAAGTTCTTTTCACAAGTTTCTTTCCTAATTCATAATCAATAATAATTCATATATTAAAAAGAATGTGTGAAAATGGGTGTGCAAATGAAAGTACATAAAGACATAAACACATCAACACTTGTGATTATAAGGAGGCTGAAGCATCACTGGTTCAGAATATTCACCTTTCGCTCATTAAATGATGTGGTGAATTGTACTTTTTGCATATTTTTCAACAACTATCCCCTTAGGTTCTTACTTAGTGTATGAATGAATGAATAACCTCATATCAATAACAGTACAGTAAACCCTTGATTTAACGGACTAATAGGAGGAAGGGGGCAACTGTTAATGCTGAAAGTCTGTTAAATTGAGACTAACCCATGGGCCATTTTTTAATACAATATACACTTCACACACTTTCTTCTAACTCCTGTGTCACTTAGTGCCATTTTGAATTGTAAAGATTGCAAAATTATTTAATGAATAAAGTCACAGTTCTCTGTATACAACCTGACCACAAGGTAGCTTGAGGCAGACTGAGACCAAAACAAAACGAGTATACCCCACAATACCAAAAACAAGTGCAATATGTATGATATGCACATGGTGCGGCATTTGAGATTTTTGAATTTTTTCCATTCTTTAATTACATTATCTTTTTTGTTATACTTAATCACCGTCTTCTGTGTTAGCGAGGTAGCACAAGGAAACAGACGAAAGAATGGCCCAAACCCACCCACATACACATGTATATACATAAATGCCCACACATGCACATATACATACCTATAAATTTCAATGTATACATACATATACAGAGACATGTTGGAAAGGATCACAATTTTCTGCATGATCAAGTATATTCACGAGTCCAATTGTTTCATTTTCCAAATGAACTCATAGGAATACTTAGACATATACATATATACAAATCTACATATTCATACTTACTGCCTTCATCCATTCCCATTTGCCACACATGAAATAGCACCCCATCCCACCCGCGTGTGCGAGGTAGCACAAGGAAAAGACGAAAAAGGCCACATTTGTTCACACTCCATCTCTAGCTGTCATGTGTACTTATCATTAATCAATGTATCATAATTTGCCCAGTCTGTTTAACCTGAAATCCGCTAAATCAAGGTACATTAAATCGAGGGTTTACTGAACATACAAAAACAGCTAAAACAGAATTCGTACTTAGCTCATTATCATTAGTTCAAAACATTCAACTTATAATAGGCAAAGAGTATGGCAAATCATATTTTCAAATATTCTTTGTACACATTTCCCCAGTAGGTTTGTACTTCATGAATGGATCAATGACTATCTATGCATTTAGTAAAATACAGGAGAAGACAGTTGAAACAGTTGAATTCTTATGTATATGCAAAAGCTTTCCATTCAAAACATTCAAATTAAAATGGGTGACTAATACAATTAATTGTAATTTCTATATACTTTTTCCACACTTCTTCAGTAGCTTGCTACCTAATCACTGAACTATCAATAATTCAGATATTCAGAAAAATAAGAGTGAAAATGGGTGCACACATTAGAGTGCTAGACTCTCACCTAATGCAAGAATTAAAGTATTTGAAAAGCATACTAATATAACAAACTGACATTCACTCAATTTTATTACATTCTTTCCTAGACAGATGCTCATGATGGTATCCACTTAATGTTAATCATTTACATACCAGAAGTCTCTCCGTATACCGAACTGTTTTGGATGACAGATAAACAACCTTTACTTAATCCCCATTTGTTTAAAAAAAAAGTCACAATGATAAAAGAATGATCACCGTATTAAGGTGGTAAAATTCCTTTCCATTTTCATCAACACTTGTGAGTAGCTTTTTCTTTATCGTGGCCTCCCCTTCCAATACTCTCTTCAGAAGATCCTGAAAAAATAATACAATTCACATCAGATTCCATAAAATTCAAAATAATTCAAACATAATCCATACACAAAACAAAACTAGAAGTTCGGGCTTATTATCCTTAACTTACAATTACATCCTCTCAAGATGGCTCACTGGAAACCCCAAGCAGCCATCCAAACTAACTGGCCAACTCCCTAAAAGACCCAGTACTTCAATGCTTTGGGATTAATCAAAAGCCTTTTTTCACCAAAAGGTAGCCTAAAGTAGCACTGAGTATTTCAAAGCAATAAAAGAAAAAAAACTATCTGCACTTGAGTACACATATATAAAACAGTGTTTCAAGAATACCTTTGTGAATAGAATCAATTTCCTCTCCTAAACAAGATAAAAAAAGGCACAAATACATAATATCAAACCAATAAGACAAGGATCCTAGTCTTCAGCTTTTCTGGCCTTTGAAACAGTTTACAAATAAGTCACTAAAATTCTCCCCAACTTAACTATAGAAACCAACTTCAGACAAAACTAGAGTATGCTTCTTAGTTTTGGTCACTGCATCAAGAACTAAAATGGTCCATAGGAGGGCAACCTGAAATAAAAAGACCTTAAGGGGGTATTAAGTTAACCCCTTAAGTATGCAAGTACAGGTTGAACCTCTTTAATCCAGTAACATTGGGACCTGGCCATTACCAGGCCAAAGAAAATGCCAGAAAACAGAAAGTGACCCCTAAGGGAGCCCCATGTAAATATACATCCAACCTATAGTCTTGCCAGCTCATTCCACATACACACTGCTGTGCTATCATAGGTTGAACAAAGCTTAAAACAAGAAATAATACAACCGTTAATGCTTCCAGACAAGGTTTTTAGTGTTACATCAGATTACATCAGAAGTACCCCGAGATGAAGAATCTGCAATATCGTGGGCAAGATTTTTTGTGGCATACGACGGAAGTACAGTGCAGATTTATCAGCATTATACACTTGTTCTGGGGCTAAGTTTTCCCCTACCACTAACTGTGCAAATTCATCCATAAACTTTGTTGCAGCTGTGTGACAAGTAGTTAATGCAATGAATGATCATAGGTAGGTAGTTGGCTTTGGTCAGCTCTTGTTATTATTGTTGTTTTATTGTCATCATCAAGGCAACTAGCCTGCGCTGCACCAGTCCCCGCCAGGTGGCCAGCTCATACACTCTCTGTTGCCCTACACATATTGCTGTTGGTTGTTTAATAGAGAACTGGAGTTTTTATTGATTCTCTTAATACGACCTTACACTACAAGCTTCCATGTCAGCACTATGCTTTTTGCCACACACACTATATATTGAAATTCCATGTCTCCACTTAAACTTGTGTACCCATCCTTGCAATTATTCACATTCATAGTCTAGCTTTAGTTCTCTGAAAATCTTCGGCCTGCTCGACATGCATCTCCCCAGAAATGCTTACACCTTCATTATATGAAAGCTTAAACCACTTTATAAGTGCACTGTCTAACTCTGTACTCATGGCACCTTTCATAGCTTTTAAAATCTTTTAAGTTTTCTGGCTTTCATTTTCAGCAACAAACTAAGTATAAGAAATTGACAAGACTGTTAATTAACTTGGATGCAGTATAAACCAATTTAGGCACTTTAGTGCTGCTAACAGCACTGCCCTGGTGGTACATACGCAAACTAATGGCGGCAGATTCAAAACGTGCCGGACCACAGAATGCCGGATTAGAAAGGTACAACCTGTATTAAAATCTCTGAGAATGTATAATGGGATCACAATTATTATTCTGCGGAGCAATCTGCACTTATTTCTATGTCTGAAAATTTACCTTGAGGGGTTGATTAACCTGGATAAAAGTTTCATTCTATCATCAACCTTCCCATTTTCTTTTCTAATTCTATGTATAAATCTCAAGAATTGTTGAAACAAAAAGAAAATGTAGGTTCTGAAGAAATGAAAACTTTTCCTTCTGAGACAGTCCTGAAAGCAATATATCCTGTTGGATACACTCCCGAAATGGGACTAGAAAATTCTAACTATATGTCCTGGTGGTGGTGAATCCCTGGCTTTCCCTACCTGCTGCTATCCTCCCAACTAGATGGTAGCAACTCACTCATTTCAGGCCTATCCTCATCCAGCAAGAGTCTACCACAAAAATGACATCCTGAAACGCTTGGCCTTTGACAGGACTCAGAATTTGCAGATCATAGACATTGGCCCAACAAAAGCCACAGATGATGCTGTACAAGAAAATTTCTAAAACCTTTACCTACTCCACATGTACATTAATGCAAGCTGAGCAGCTGTTCTAGACGTACATTCATGCACTGAATTTCGCACCTCTGTACTCTGCACCAACATGTGATACTATCTTCCCACAGTTCTTCAGCCATTGCCAATAACAGGATACTTTCAAAAGTTTTCTAGAATGGGGACATAGTTGACTTTAGCTAGATTTAGAGAACCGGATAGAAAATGATCCTGTGTTACTTCATCATGATGATCTGTCTTCAGATCATGTGAAGTGATTTTATGGTAATTGTCTCTTCCAGCTCTGAACATTGACCAAGATGAGGCAGAAGACTGTATTTCTTGTAAAAGTCTATCGCATACTCCTTGGAGGTATGTGTCCGACAAAAAAACCCTCTGGGCATAACCAGGGAGATAATCTTTTCCACTAAGGGGAGCAGGGATTTGCAAAAGCCTTTGTTCATGAGGCTGGAGATGGTCAAGTTCATCCACCAGATATAAAATTCCAAACCTCAAACTCAGGACATTCAAGAATATGGAAAACCATGGAACCATAAGCTCCTTTTGTTGATAAGAGGATGTTTGTACCTCCAACCGAGAGCCTGCACTAACATGACCATTCTTGATTCCATGCATTCCAAACAACTGTCACTGGAGATCTAGAAGTTGCTCTACACTAGTCCACCAAACTAAGAACTCAAAATGTTCCAGAACAAGTGCTCTTGGATGATTCCTGCCTTCTGCAGGAAAGAATCTGTTGCCCAGAAGGTAACCATTTATGGCCTCTAACTTTACCATATTGTTGCACTGGGCTGCACAAGTTTGCTTTTCTAAGAAGCAACTCTAGATAACATCAAGATACCAAAGTTTGTCACCATAAGGCAACAGCAGCATATGCATGCTCCCAAGCTCTATCCCTAAAGAGACAGAAAGCTGTGGTTAAAGTTTCAGTCCATCCCTAACCATGTAAAATTCTGACTGGGACTTAAGCAAGAGTAGTCCAAGTCAGTATAAAACCTACTTTCTGTTTTTACATCTCAAAGCCTTGGTATGACACATTCCTCCTTTTGAGTTGAATTTGCTAAAAAATTATAAAGGTAAGCCAGACCTACTGTTCTGATGGATGCTAGCTTTTGGGGTTATGTATAATCTGTAAGGCATCACCTTGGACTGTCAAGTCTGTATACCAATTCTGAATACCAAAAGCTTTGTTATTACATGAATAACTGAAGGTACCAGTAGGATTCCTTTAATTCTAAGCTGACTGTCCAGCTGTGACAGCTAGACAGAATACATTTTTTGCATTGGAGGCTCCAGTTACAGACAAAAGAGGTGGGAACACACAAGCAGCCAGCTCTCAGCACTAGGGGTGAAGTAATTGTAATTCTATTGAAATGTAATTAATTAGATATATTGTAATTGTAAATGAAAATAAATGTAATTGTAATTTATCAAGTGATCAAGTAAGTGTAATTTAATTGTAAATGTGAAAGTGGTTCTGGTAACCTTGCAAATGCAAAGGTAGACAAGGGGTACTTTTAAAGTACCACCAGCAGTGGTACTAGTCCCAAAAATTATGGCGGCAGTGGTATTTTTTTATTACTAACCATTTGAGTTCACCCTATTGATCCCTTGACCATACCTAAACAAAAATATCATTCCAACAATAACACAAACAAAACATTATACGAACACACGAACCCTGCAGAGGTGAATAATGCAATTATCTGTCCCAAAGAGAGCAGTGGAGTAAGAAAATAATGCGTGGAGATTCCTGCCTTAAAGGAGCTTGTGATTGTCCTCAAACTTTTTCACAAGGCCATGAAAGTTGTGGAGGGGAAGAAAAAGGTGATCATATCTGCTATTGGACCAGTGATTCTGGGACTTAAACACTTACTGGAGAATTTAATTCACAATCATAACACCCAATTACAGTACTGTGAACAACTGGCTAATTCTTTTTGGACTCTGTGAAGAAAAGACTGGATCCATACATGGAAATGAGAAATGTTCAAATAGCAGCTTTTTTAAGTTCAAACTGGACTGGCTTTCATTACAAGAGCAGAAGGACTAAGTGCTGGTATATGTCAAGGAAATGCTTTAAGAATTAGAGCTAGTTCAAAAGGGGTCAACATCAACAATGGATAAAGTAACATGGATGATCTAGCAGGATTACCTGAATCAAAAAGACCCAGACTTTTTCCTTCAAACCAAAATGTTCAACAAAATTCTAAAACCAACAGGGATCACAAGGAAGCACAATGTCAGTGAGTCTTTTGCTGAAGTAATACGAAGAGGAAGGAACTCTAGTCATTTTCAAGTGATCCAATGATATACAGGAAAGAAATGTCCCAAACTTTGCATCCACTGAAGAACCTTGCAAGAGAGGTGATTGGGTGTCCTGCTACATCTGCTCCATCAGAGGAAGTTTTCAGCATTGCTGGAAATTTTTTTCACTGCTAACAGAGCTCAACTTGGTGTCACTACTTTCTGTTCAATGTTATTGATAAAGTGCAATTGTGAAATGTTTGAAAAACTTCCAGCTTTTTAATTACCATCCACAACTTCTACTAAATTGAAATCTTTATTTTTGCTTTCAAAATAGTTTGACAATTGTTTGTAAATAAAACATAACCTTACAATGCAAAGTTAGTGTTTTCTATAACGAAAATTATTTTTTCTTTACCAAATCTGGGAACTGCAATAATAACTGTAATTATGACTGATTTTGTTTTGTGGTTACTGTAATGTAACTGCTATTCCCAATTGTATTTGTAATTATAACTAATGAAAAAAATGGAAAGTATATGTAATTGTAATTCAAATTTTAGTGTAAATGCTCTAACCCTGCTCAGTACCAAAAAAACCTAAGAAATACTAATAGAAGAGAGAGTGAAACAATATTGCAGTGTAGGGCAAATGGGTCAAGTTCTGAAGTAGGGCGGTCTTTCTGAATGTATCAGTATGTGGGTTAAATTTGGAGAAGATGGATCCCACATCAGTCTTTACTTGGACTCCCTTTTATGGCCTGGAAAAGGTATAATAAAAAAAAATTAATCTACTGCAGGCTCTAGATGCCCTCTTTATTTGACAAGCATGTCTAAATTTTCCAACTCCACCCCATGCCTCTTTATTCTCTGAACTGTGGACATTGTTGGAAATACATAATGAAGAGTGAAAAAAAATCCTCTGTGAAATGATGGATTATCATTCAAAAGTAAGAAAATACACTGAATGTTACATTATTACCTTTGCATTGGCCTGCTCCCATAATAAATGAGCATCTGAAAATGGTGTGAGTGATGTGTTTGATAGCTCAAATACCACAGGAAAATGTGGAGATGAAATTTCTTCGTTTCTATTTACACTGCTTTCCAAACAGATTCGAATATCATTTACAGCACTAGTGGTACATAGCATGAATCTATTTAGAAACAGCACATCTTTTACACTAACATTCAGAATTAGGAAGATTGTCAGGCAAATGTAGGAAAGGCACTACTTACGTGCGTGGACAAACTTATCACTAACCTTAACAAGTTCTGTGATGCATGACTGACAACAAACTTATCACTAACCTTAACAAGCTCTGTGATGCGTGACTGACGCTGTACACACTCGTCAGTTTCAAAACCTATTTCATTCCACAGCTCATGAAGTTGCGAAGTAATATTTCTCAGTTCCTGTACAACCTCGTTCTCCTGGTTTTCCATGGTAATGACTGAAATAATGAGAATAATGAAGATACAATATGATAAATAACAGGCCAATTATATGAATTTCATAATCAAATCATTACTGAACATTCCACAAGAATTAACTTGAACCCATGTTACCACTGACAAACAATCTGGATAAAATCAGAAAACAATATAAAATACTGAATACACTATTAATTCTATTAATTACAGGCTTACAATTACAGCTTGTATTGAACGTTGGGCTTTCAATACATTAAGTGACGAAGTGAGTTTTTGTCTAAATGATCAACTTGAGTACAATAAGAATATGCTGAAAGCCCTTGTATATATTTCAAAAACAATGGTATACATTAAACAACAAACGATCATGTATGGTTCATATTTCAGGCAAACCTGTCATAAAGCAGAGACATTCAGACTATTTGAAAAAATTGCCATTTCAAGTACCTCACTATGGTGGCATGGGTCAACAGACACAATTCTGAAAGAGAATACCCAAAGCCCATAATTATCATCATAATCATCATAGTATCAGTATTATTATCATAATCATTATTATTATCATTAGTAATAGTAATAGTAGTATTAATAATAGTAGTAGAAGTATTTATCCCTGGGGAAAGGGGAGAAAGAATACTTCCCACGTATTCCCTGCGTGTTGTAGAAGGCGACTAAAAGGGAAGGGAGCGGGGGGCTGGAAAT
>JAUUDZ010024431.1:0-11183 GCA_032361705.1 Panulirus versicolor | reverse complement strand
CTATCAATTGACGATCAGGTTACTTAAACCGCGACAAGTTGAAAATTTCAGTACTTGTGGCCACATTACCAACTTAAGTCGCCATTTCCTTCTCTAAAAATATCCCATCACTATATACACCACCGATGACGATAAGAACATGACATTTACTTATTCATTCATAAATGAGAGGTTCCTGGAGTTGCTCTAAGGCTTCACTTTTCCAGAAACTTCTGCAGTCCCAAGGCTGCGCTACTTTCCGCATCAAGAAAATAACAAGACTCCTTCAGAGTGAATTTGTACTCCCGATGATACAGCTTCGGCAAAGATGACTTACTCGCCCTGTAAACTCAAGCAGGCGGTGTCCGGGAACACAGAATATGACACTAACAACTATAATAACTATTTCTCTTTTTACAGGCATGTTCCTAGCTTCATTTTTTTCGTTAGCTGAGACAAAACGGGCAACTAAATGCCCTAATCAAGGCCATCTCTTTAACGCTCTGGATATATGCCCAAGCCAGGTACCCCATTCATCGACCAACAACATACTAGGGAAGGATGAAGAGCTGGGTTGACTATGGACCGGCTTCCACACCCTAGGATTCGAACCTGTGTCCTAAACTCCGTTGGCCCGTGAATGCGTCAGCAACGCTAACCGGTAGACCTCAACACTTCTAAAACGCAAGCAACAAATCCAGTCACCATTCCTTCAGCTATGGACATGCGCCAGTGACCATGTCCGTGTTTACATTCCCAGATCGCCCCCAGTCTTGGGCCCATATAAAAATGGACCCCATGAGTAAATCCCTTATAACTACGAACAGCTTCCCAAAAATAAAAAATCCACACAAATTTCAGCGTCCAATGAAAGTACATCATAATAATGCCGTCAGTGAGGCACGGATGAGGTAAACTCCTCCGGCCGTGACGGCTGGGTGAGGGAGGCGGCGCCGGCCACCACACACCTACTGCCGTGACGGGAGGGTGAGAGAGGTGCTGTTTTCTCCAAACACCTCCAACCTCTGCTACTCTCTACCCTCGCTTATCTTCCTCCAAAACTATTTACCAAGCAAGATTTTTTTTTAAGATCCTCCAAAAGCCGTAAATACTTCTTGTCTCTTGTTTTTCATTTCATTAACCTTTCTACGTTAAAAAATATATAAATAATATAAAAATAATAAACAACCTAGGATCTACCTTAAATGTACATAATCAAACCTAAACTAAAATATCTCTGACTAGTTTGGCTAAAAAAAATTCATGTCTCTTTCAGGAAAGCCACGTTGAATACACGGGAATACAAACGAATTCAAACGGTAGACCACTGGCTCCTTTCGAGGCTGTCTGTGATAGTGGGACACGTCAGAAACTCACAGATTAATGAGGAGAAATTTAGAAGGCTTATAGATAAATCAAAGGGAATAACCTGCAAACTGTCACTATGGTGGCGGAAATAATATGTCGTGAACTTGAAGTGAAATATTTAAGTCTCTTCTCAAACGATGTGCTCTTCACCAGATGTACGCATGCGCACACTCGTTTCACTGGAGTTATATTACTGTATATGGTTTACAGTGTTCAAAAAGTTGTTTAATATCTATCTCAACTGATCTATACCAAACTAATCGACCCACGAGGGTCATTACTGGTGATGCGACGACTGTTCTCGTTATGGCTGATGTATGATGACAACAAAGAACAATATAATTCACATTCAATACAAACCTCCGGCTCTTGTGTTCCGGCTTTCTAAATTCTTGTGTCTAGAGTCGAAAACAAATGATCTTTCTTAACATTCTTATATAAGACTGCCTCTCACAGTGACAGACAATTACTATCAAATCAGCTCATCAACCAATTAGCACCGTCATAAGAGGAAACAGCGGCTGCTTCATTCAGGAAATCTTAGCGAATGAAGGTTGCCGGATGCCTGCACAGGCCGCCACATTGTATTTCGTCACTTTTTCCCCCAACTGGACACAGGATCCACGAGGATGCGAGGGTCACAGACCGCGAGCAATGAATCACCACTGATATGGCAAACTACAATATCATGTACCTTTCGAACACATGCCACCCTCCCTAGTCACTCCAGGCCACCCAATCCCCTAAACCCAGTCATGTCTGACCCGTGAAAGAAATAGAATATGCACTGGAGACGTACACATCATGGGGCAATTACTCTAAACCTTAAAACATACCAGGGGAGTTTTGTTCAACTGAGATACTTGTCTGGAAGCAGAGGAAACGATTCCAGGTGGCTCCATCGCTTAGCCTAGTAGCAGCCGGAGCATGGGTGATCTGACGTGATGTGTGGGTCTAGTAGCCTCCTCCAACAATGTTTATACTCTACCTTACAGCCGATACTGAGTGGAGTATGATATTGTGCGGACTGTCGAGATCCGGGGATGGATCTGTACTGATAGTAGACACTTGTCTATATCAGCTCTCCAAGAATGACGAACTATATTACCGTTTGTCCAGAGTGCTGAACAGTTTGTTTGTCTAAGATTTGTGTGCGTCTCTGTGTTCGATGATACGAAAACACCGATTTAATTACTACACAATTGTACTCCTCCTAGGTAAACTCAAATAAAATTGATGTTACTTTTTTGGTATTCAAGATTAAATTCATGACTAGAATATTCAATTCTCTTTTTGGAATTTTGAAATGCACCGATTTTTGTAAATGAATTACGGAGATCACAGCGACGGCTCTGGTTCATTTTTGAAATAGAAGAAGAAGAAAAAAGTGGGAAAAGAAGAAAGAAGAATGGAACAAGCAAAAGACAAAGAAGAAAAAAGAGCAGCAACAGCAACAAAACATATCTTACCTAATATAAAATTGAGACTATACTCCGGGCTAAAAGAAAGAAGAATGGAAGAATAAAAAGAAGAATAGAAGAGGAAGAAAGTGAGAGAAAGAATGAGGAAGAACAAATAAGTGTAGCAGCAACAGTAAAACACAAATTAAGAGCTTATACTCCGGGGTAAATGTAGTATGAAGGTTTCAGCTCAGACCTGCCAGTCTTGAACGACCTGGCGTCTCACAGTTTCTGAGATTTCTTCCTTACCTTGCGAGGTAATAACACCTGCAGGCGTGAGAAATGGCTCCTTGCCTGTGGTCCCCCGATTCCTGGAACCAATGTTGGCTCAGAAATTGACCATAATGAAGAATTATGGTGACAATGGTAGGGAGATATGAACGTCTTTACAGCATGGATGATCCACAATGGACTGCTGAGCAGAGGTCGCTGGCTTAAGATTGTGTTATAAGAACTCGTTGTGATACTGGCACACCTGCTACTGCTGCTCTTACTTACAGTGACTCCCCTGACACTCCACACCCTCCACCACCGGAGATTCCCACCACACAGCTTATCAAGCAAGGGGTCTATCGGCGTTATGGAGGACGTTATGGATACAAATACAAATAAATACGGACATGTACAACACTTAATTTTCAAACACAACATTTTACATACTCTCGACATCTGCCAACAGTAATTCCAGGTTACCAATAGTACATATTTCAAGACCACTATCGCCAACCAGCCAGCCTACTAAGAGTAACACACATCCCACCAACATCTTACTCATCCTTCACTACGTGTTTTGTATATGTAAGTGACAGTGAGCCGTGCAACGTGATCCCCTGAGGTCACCACACTCCAGACACGCACCAGCACAGGTGACGCAGTGGTCACGCTCAAGACACACTACCTTACACCTCCCTTCCCCACTGAAATCATCGCCGGACTATTCACGGTGAGGAAGACGCGGGAAGACAGTAAGGAATACTGTATACCATGAAACAAGACGTGCATAAAATGTCTTCCGCAATGATCATTTGCCCAAGCCGGGGCTCCGAAGCCCCAGCAAATGACTTCAGCCATTTCACATCTGGAATCCTCAAACGAGCTTCCCCCACCGCCGTGACTCTGCATTAGCTCCCACCTGACTGCAAGACACAGCTGGGAGTGGGGGGTTGGGAGGTGATGAAGGTGTTGGTAAATACACTGAAAGGAGGTAAGAGACAGATGGTCGCCGGTACATTATGGTCAAGCAGTGGTCTGACTGGCTGGCGGCGCTCTGCTTGTAAGGAGAGATGGAGGTTGAGGCAGGAGGAGGCAGGCAGGCGCAGGATGAGAGACAAGAGGAGCAACCAACGGAGATGACAGACGAGGAAGCAGCTGTATGGAGCGAGGAGTAAAGATATGATGGATACACGCCAGGATATGTCATCATCCAGCAGCTCGTGACGTGCACGCCAGGATATGTTATCACCCAGCAGCTCGTGACGTGCACGCCAGGATATGTCATCATCCGGCAGCTCGTGATGTGCACGCCAGGATATGTTATCACCCAGCAGCTCGTGACGTGCACACCAGGACACGTCACAACTAGAGGAACACGTAGGACGACCCGGGAAGAGCGCCAGTCATCTGCCTTCATACAGTACCTTAAGCATAGCCCGGACACACCCTACGTGTGACGCGTTAACAGCAGAGGTCTTGCTTATGGACAGGAACACTCGAAGACTCGCTTGAAATTCATCGAACCTACAGGTCAAGTCTTACTTAGATCTTCCTTTGGATACCAATTTGCAGAAACTAACGTTGATATTATTACTATTCCTCTATAACCGTCATTATCATTATATAATAACCTTCCCGATCGAGAGTGTGAACATATATTACTATCGGGGTTAGTCAGTGTAATTAGCTATTTGTACCGAACGAGGACGCAATTTTACACTCATGTGGTCCCATTTCGTGTGTGTGATTATAATTTGCGGGTTACGGGAAGAGAGTTTTACACTCGTGTTGCCTCGCCTCTTATCCTTGTACATATACACAACGTCTTTCCTCCTCAGCGTGTATACATACATACACGAAAACACACACACACACACACACACACACACACACACATATACACAAGCTTAAGCCAGGTACCCATTTATCGGAAAGCCCCAACGAGAGGATCAACACCTGGTTTGGATATGGACAGACTCCTGCGCCCATGATTTGAACTCATATGGGGCCAGACCCCGGGCGGGTTCGTGCCGACTCGTGGTCAGTGACGCTAACCACTAAAACCACGGAGGCCTGTCTGTATGTGGGTGTGACTCACTTTCATTAAGGCGACCGTTGCGGACAGGGACAAATGATTGGCCTTCATCAAAGAAAAATGATGGAGGCTAAAGAACTACTTACACTCCCAACACAAGAGAAATGGTTAAACATGTAAGCCACAACTCGACAGACCGTCCTTTACCATGTAAACACTTAAATCCTTACACTAATGAAGTATGAGCAACTACATCCTTAAACAATATGACAAACTAGAATACAGTATATAGTGAATAAACTGCAACGAACATATAACTAGATATATACTAAATTTTGAATAAAACTGAAAACAATCTGCGTCTCGAAGAATGTTATCTATTTTTCCAGAGCGTTGCAAGATTAACCACCGTTACGATCCGTCTTATTGTTAAGGTCAGGATTTTCCTTAGCGTCGCATGGTGGAAGAAATCTCGCTTTACTAAGTCTTTCATCAAAAGTGAGGCTGATACTGGCATTTAGAGTCTTCTATTCACTCTTCACTGAGTTGCACACACGTTTCAATGTTTCAAAATCCGTACAGTCTAAAACAGGAGGTATGCTATTTCTTATTATTTAACAGTTAATCTCTTTTGTATATGCAGTTTACATTCGTACTGCACTTCAAAGGATCTTATATTTTTAAAATCTAGTTCAACGAGCAGTAAAACCTACCTGTGTTGGTATTCAGTGTAACATGTGAAGTTCCATCAGGAATCAAGGTTAAGTGGAAATAGCGAAATTCACAGACCTCAGACCAACGAGAATATCATCAGGCGCTGGTGACGTCCACGGTGAGAGTCAACACCTGACACAGTGAGATACGGCTGGGGGGCAGGACGGGGGCCACACCCACACAATACTGCTGCAATTTCTTTACGAGGTCCAGCTATACGGAAGTCTGTATAGGTTACCTTCTGGTTAGGTCAGACTGAGAAAAGTTTTAACTAGTGACCTATGGCCATCCGGGAACCAAGACTATTCAACACAATGCCTGTAAACATCAGAAACACGACAGTGTGTACGGTGGGGAAATCTTAGGAGGCCCTGGCAAGGTGTGCCAGACAAGCCAGGCTGTGGTTGTTTCGTGGGCCTGCAAGTCGCGGCTTCCAACAGCCCCGTCCACCAGCGTACCAACTTTGCCCGAGGTGTGAGGATAGAAGACCACCGTGGTATACGCCAATCAAATGCCAGGTAAACGCACTGAACCACTCATCCGGGAATCATGGGCAGTTAAGAGCTATGCAAATATGAAGCCAGATTGTATGACACAATTCGTCAGAATCCAGAGGAGGAAATACTAACCCTGACCCTACGGTCAACAGCAATGAACATATCAAAATTCCTTGACAACAATATTGAACAAATCATTCCTCTTAACAATAGCACTGAACTCATCATCCCTATGATAATTCCTATAATCATTACCTTAACAACTGTACTGAGGAAATAATTCCCAGCACAAAAGTAATGAACAAATCCTCCTCATGGTAACAGTACTGATAAAATGATCCCAACAATACTGAGCAAATCTGATCTTCCTCTCCGATCAAGGAAGTTCCATGCTCACACTCGCACTGATCACGTGGTTCCAGAAAACATCTTTCCATGGCATTTCCAGTAGAGCACTTCTAGAGCATTTCCAGCAGAGCACTTACTTCGTATCATGTGCCACTCCCCACTCTTCAGTAAAGTCATGTGCTGTCTTATGGACCAGAAGCCATCAAACTTTATCCTCAATCAGAGAAAGCCTGCAATGTTTCAGGCATCTCTAAACACGCCTGAATGCGTGTTCTAGGAACTTATTTTCAAAAAGTTATTTTTGTCCCTTGGATGTTCATTGTCAAACCTTTACCCATTTGGCCGGGTCGTTCATGTGAAAATATCATTCTTGACATCTCAAGGTATGAGGTCCATCCGGGTGGAATCACATGTAATATACGGGACTTCACTGTGAATAAATGTCTCTCCTCTACAGTAAATGGTGCACGCCAGGTATCCCTGAACTGTCCCGGTGCTTCAGGTGAAGAATTATACGAGCATTCTGGTTCAACTCGAGAGTGACCGTATGTTCACTGGGATGTGGCCATTTGGGACTATTAAGGAAGTCGACCACATTTGGTTCTCAATGACAGTTTGAAACTCCGTGCCACACACCACAGCATATGCCCTTGTGGTTAATGAGAGATGCTTTATTGGAAACTCCCGTGTAATACCATGTTTAACAATGTGACCCTCGGGGCAGGGGTCTTGAGAGATATCAACGACTTTATTCAACATATTTCATCCTCTGTGATAAGAAGAATACACTCGATGCCCAGCATTAGTCCGCATCTGAGCTCGTGGTCGTAGAAGACACTGAAAACCAATAGATTACATGAATGTTACCACTGTATAACTAGTACACCCAGAGTGGGGCTAAATGTTTCCAGTAATCTCTCTGACACCACCGCACTCCACGACGCTTCTTGGAGCCTCTAGCCAGGGAGTCAAAATATTTTTCCCACATCATCCTACCTTCACCGTATAACATTGCCATTTTCTCTTCTTTTGTTTGAAATGTTCCCTTCCAAAGATCAAAGATCATGCCACCACACCTAAGGGTCACGGCTTCGTGTTCACGGGTTGCGCCGTCGTACTCCAGGGTAGTAATATCCTCCTTAAAAGGTCTTACTGCCAGCTCAAAGGGTCATACCCGACTGCTCAAAGGGTCTTATCATTGCCACTTGAACCGAACCTATCGACCCGCCACATGGCCCTGGTTTTCCATGATCCTATGTAATCTAGGCCCTTAGCCCAATTCTGAGGGATCGAAGGACAAGTTCAGCTAGTGTAATGTTATTATACACGAGTTTGGATACGGCCATTTCAGGGCAAGATATTGGGGAAGACATTTGCATACTCCTATTTAAGCGTCTTTCACTTTCGTAATGGCAGCCGTAAATAGAAGATGATGAGAATGACCAAACTTTAGTGTCCACGTCCTACGGAACACACACACACACACACACACACACACACACACACAACGTTTTTAGCTTTTTAGCTTCCGTAATTTCTTGAAGGTTTTCCAGAGTGGAAACTGCCTGATCACTGTTATCGGAAACGTAAAAATTCTCTGAACTTTTCCAAGATCATAAATTTTACAAGACTTAACAAAGAATGGGTCGCGGGAAGGTTTCCACCAAGTGTTACCCCAAATCTTGGTGGCAGGCTACGCTACCTCCGACACACTAGCAATATCTTAACGATAAATCTTTGAAATATATTTGTACAACAGCCGAGTGTCCAGATCCTAATGCTTCCAGCTTCATAAGGTGTGTCTCACAAGCCGTGTTCCACAAAGTTTGTCCCACATGGCGTGTCCCACGAGGCGTATCCCATAATGTCACAATTCATTCTTTGGCCCAGTTATAAACGGACACTGAGGGTAAATCTTTGGAGGCATAATCTTGGATGACCAACAGCCACGCAGGCAGTGCAAAGCAGCAGTAAACTATACGAAAAAAAAATTCTAAGATTCATGGGAAGGACATCAACTCCAAGATTAAAAAAGAAAGAAAACGGGAGAGAGTACAGCGGAGGGGCTGCTAAAATGATTCCCGGACAGATAAACAAATCCTTTGAGAGCCACCTGTTGCCCTAGGCGACTGAATAAAAATCATTTCGATAAAAAAAGAGGCTATTTGATGAAGGTATTCCAACCTATCACTGGGTTTGATAATCTCAATCTAAGCAGCTAATCAAGACTAGATTCATCTAACTTCAATCTCAAAGTAACAAACTCGTGAGCAAACGTTTTAAAACAAACGTTAGAAAAAACAAACTACTTTTTCTCAACAGGATTGTTAACAAATGGAATGATGTAAGAATTTGATCGGTTGAAAAAAGTAACACGAAAGATACTATTAAAAATTCAGATATGAAAAACATATTGGGTCATGTACAAGACTGTCGTTGTTTGCGCCTCCTTATTTAAAGTCTACAGGTATTTCTCTTAAGTCATCTGTTTGCATTACCACTATTATCACACTTATCTCGACGTTCCTGATCGCTCTCGCATTTTGCCGTTGGCATTCCCTTGTATTTGCTTCTGGTGGGGGAAAAAAGGATATTGTAGGTATCTGCTCTATATGGCCATGAGACATAAAACTTATGCAAGAGGTTTAATCATAGAAAGTTTTTTATACAAACGTAGTAACCGACAGAAGCATAAGAATAAAATCGTGACCATCTTGGAGGAAACCGCAAGTACGAGGAAATATAAAGAATATAGATATATGTAAACCTGACTAAGGTCGAGGGGTTATAGTGGGTCAGGAAAAGACAAGAGGAGGCGGCGGTATGATAACCGTCAATCCTCGTGTTGCCAGACTCAACACAGAAACTACGGCTGGCAGCAGCTAGGGGCGGGCCGTGAGTTGAGGCCGGACACAATCATACAGCTCGCGAAGGCACTGGCCTTAATTAAACCTGTAGACTAAAAATAGGACAGAAACGGATGGCTAGAGAGGTGACAGCAGACGACGGAAGACTTTTGATCACAGTCTGGCTAAGGGAAAGGCAGAGGAAATGCCATCCCAGATATGCGAGCATCTATACAACCTTCCCTCTCTCTAGGCTTCACGATGGAGACTTTGTAATATTCATTATGTACGACTTCTGAGAAAGAATAGTAAATGATATGGTTATTGAAAGCGTGCGCATGTTATTACAAGTTGAAATGAGGTCTACTGAAATTCAGTAAAGGAAAATGAGAGAGATTTGGGAAAAGATATAAGCAGAAACTGCGTTTTACACAACTGACTTTAACAAGGCTACTGCTTCCCCACTGTGAAATACCTCAAAAGTTCGCAGTAAGAGAAAACCATGTTCAGTGCGAGACGGAATCAATGCTGGAGTAGGGAGGAAAGGAGACTTACGTACGTCGAGTGGAATCTAAAAATCATTAAACACACAGTACAAAGCTGCAAATACAAAAAGCTCTATCTTGGAAAACCTTTATCGTTTAAAAGATACTCCTTATCGTCCGCCATCACCCATTATCTGGCTAATAAATCTTTCTAACCTACAAATAATTCGGTCAAAGTTCAGCAAGCGTGACGGCCGACAGAACACAGGTCTAGCCTCACACGTCACCAGCCAATTAACCTCACCAATCAACGACTGGCCTCAACCGGCCTCATCCTAACTCTGTCCATTGTACATAGCCAGACCATTCATCTTCCTAACTCTGTCCATTGTACATAACCAGACCATTCATCATGCAACTTGTTACCAGTATATGATCCCATCCCTGTGGACCTCTGGTGCAATCCGTATTGTGGCACCGCCCACAGCATGAGGTAGGAGTACACAACAAAATTCGCCGTTCTTGCATCCCAATAGTTCACACAGTAATCAATCCATCGCCGCAACAACATGGCATAATAATCCATCATGTGGATTAGTCCACAATATGACCTATCCACCGTCACTCCATCCTCATCCTGAAACATACTATGTCCAAACATTCCACCATCTGAACACCAAGCTAGTCATTTCGCCCAATCTAACCAACACAACCAACTACCAGTCTGGCTAATCATTCCACTAAAACATCTGTGTCAAAGAACTACCTGGCCAACCACTCCACTTTATCATCACTTCACCATTCAACCATAACAATGTTCTCAGGAATCATCTCTACCAAACCAATGACACGTTAATATGACCTGAACACTCTACTAAGCCTACAACCCAGTCATATGACAATATAACCAAACTCCAACACCCTCACAACCCAGTCACCGAACAACAACTTCAACAAACACACTTCACCAAACCAGCAACCCAGACACAATCACCACCACTCCACCAACAACAAACACCAATTTCACGCCGGATCAACCAGACAGAAATCAAAACAGGATTAACTGCTGTATTTTCTATCGTGTTCAGAGACCTTGGCTGACGGCGTTACTGTGGCCGCTGGTTCCCGACAGATGGACGCTGCTACCGGATTCACGCCTCCAGAGAGTTCCGTCACTTGCTCATGCCAGGTTTCGTTAGCAAGCAATAATAAAACAGTAAGCTATGCAGAGCTAAAAA
>JAUUDZ010024430.1:0-22030 GCA_032361705.1 Panulirus versicolor | reverse complement strand
TCAACGACGCGTGCCTGGAGTACTCCGGAGGGGCGCCTCTCCACATCGCTGCGGCTAACCTGAGCCTGGCGGCTGTGCGCGTCTTGCTGCAGCACGGCGCCCTCCTCACCCTCACCGACACTCAGGGACGCACACCCTTCCGTACGTTGCTCCTGCCCGCTCCACCCGTAAGGGGTGTTGCACAGGTGTTCCCATGATCATGTTTTCTCAGGCCATACGCCTACCAGTCTTTCTTCTTGTTACACACACACACACACACACACACATGCGCGCGCGCGTTCAGGCGATTGTAATGTACATCCTGTTCAATGATTAACGTTCTAGTGAGATTTTCTGATACAATATTGCATTAAAAGGCTTTGATAATGAATTTAGCCCCATTTAAGCATGGGTAACAGAACTTACACACGTTCATCCAAACTTAACAACGGCAGCCGTGTTCGTTCTGTTGGCTTAGCTCGTAAGTAATCCTGTTTCATCAGACCGTGTCTGTGTGTGAGGTGCTAAACATGGAAGACCCAGATTGTTATCTGGGTCCATATTGGGTCAGGATGATGCTTTGTCGGGAGAATTTGTGTCAGTCTAGTGGCAGTAACCAGTTCAGCAGATAAGGTGGACTGTTTTAAAGCATTGACGATAGGAAAGAAGACATAGGAGGCAAAGCAAGAGGACTTTGGGAGTGGAGACGTTTATTTTTTCCTGGAAGAGTTATTTGCAATAGTCTATAAGTTCCTGGGAGGTTTTGATGCCGCGTGTGATCAGATGTCTGTTAGAATTTTATATAGATTAGCACAAAAAATATTTTAGGGCTGCGTTCATATATAAAAATAGTATTTAAGTTTTACTATATTTTTGAGAAACAAAATATTTACGTGTAAGTAGTATGTTTTTATATATCTTTTTTTCATGTTAAAAAGGATTTGATAGCCAATAGGTTCTAGCTCTGTAAAAGCTCCACAACACCAGATCAAATCGTACAGTTGGTAACGGCGAACTGTAGTTGTCTCGTTGACCGACAGAGTGCATCCCGGCCCCCGATCAGTACGAGTTGGTTCCTGACGTGCAGGATGTCATCGCTAAGCTCCGCTCCCTCCTCTCACCCACGGCCTCCCATGCCCACACCGTCAGCCACGCCTGCACCAGCAGCCAGGGCTCCTCAGGCAAGGCGGTCCTCAAGGCCATGGGGCTGAAGTTGGGTGATCGTGTCCTGGTGAATGGTGTCAAGACTGGCACGCTCAGGTAAGACAACCGCCCCCTCCCTCCCCTGTTATGTATGATGGCACTTTGATATTATGGTTCCCCGTGCCTCTATACACTCTAGTGTTCCTTATCCTTCTAGATACAGCATGTTATTATTGCTGCTCTTATTTCCTTTTCAACAGGATACCACATTAGGACACAATGAATCATAATCTTCAACGCCAATAATGATATCTTAAAGACATAAAATTTACCCATATCCGTACCTTTAGATACATATCGTACTGAAATGATCCGTGGGGTTCACCTCTAATCTCTGATTCTGAAGAATTCATTAATGAAGGCTTTCCTCCATGTCCTAATCCTCCCTCTCCCTCCTGCAGGTTCGTTGGGACGACAGAGTTCGCGACGGGTCTTTGGGCCGGGGTGGAACTGGAGACTCCCACCGGCCGGCACAACGGCACCGTCAAGGGCGTCATGTACTTCCGCTGCGCCAAGAACTACGGTCAGTCACAACCCTGGCTCGTCCGCTGGACCTCCTTCAGGATCAATCAGTAGAGAATGGCTATTTGATAAATCCATCACATAAAGCGCCACAGTGGATCCAATACATTATTGAGTAACTTCATCTCCATATCTGTTCTTGACCCATTAGTCCTCTTCAGAATAATATGCTAACTAGTTTTGATCTATAATGATCCCACATGGTCTCTTTCACCCATTGTAAAAGTTTGGAAGTCATGTTGTGACTCGGTGGTAGACTTGTTGTACAGCTGTGTGAAGTACCTCCTCTTCCTCCTCCTGTGCAGGTATCTTCGTGCCTGTGAACCGCCTGACGAAGATACCCCACCTGAGCGGCGCACGGCAGGGACGCTCTGTGTCGGTGGCGCAGCGTCAGCGGGCCAGTGGTGGGTCCCGTCGCTCAGCCTCCCTTCCCCCGGGACGGGTCAACCACGGCCGTGTTGACGTATCCAAGGTGTCATCCAGGGTGGCTCAAGGTGTGCACCACCCCACACACACACACAGGCATCAAGTGTGGCACTCCCTCTGCCTCCTAGTTTAGTGTAATGCCACACTCCCTCTGCCTCCTAGTTTAGTGTAATGCCACACTCCCTCTGCCTCCTAGTTTAGTGTAATGGATACATAATGTATGCTATATCAGATGTCTATACATACGTGTGCTCATATACCATATAGTAATGATGTTATGTGATGTTGGGGGATTTTCATTTTGATTACGTTTTCTTCCACTTGATAAGGAGCGTGAATAAAGTGACCTAAATATGAGTCTCAGGATGAAGAGCATAGGGCAGATTTTTAAGAGGTGGATATGTAGTTATATAGTAATAAATTCTCCCAATATATGAAGAAATTTAAAGGGATATAATTATGTTTGTTATCAAGTTGAAGTGTTTTGAGAAGTACCATAAGAATGTGCAGTTCAGACAAGAATTGTGTCGTCTGAAGGGGAACACTGGTAAACGAATTCAGGGCAGTGGGCATCAACTGGTAACATGTCCTTATCTGTTGAATTTGAGTAATTAGTCTGCTGCCGCCGGGTCTCTAGGTGTGTGTGTGTGTGTGTGTGTCCGTGGCCTAGCGATGGACCCTCGTCCTCCACAACATCAGGTCGGTCCGTGCTCGCGTTTCAAGCAGTGGGATTCGGAGACTGTTACTGGCGCCTTAGTCAAATGAGGAACTTGTGCAATGATTATTGTCCTGCAGAAATGGATGGCATGAAATGTTATATGTAAAATGAGCTGGCTATGGTCTTAAAAGTTGTTAAAGTGACTAGCACATGATTAGAAAGAAGTTGGATCGCTCACATCCAATCTCCAGTTTTCATGTTAAATGCACATATTTACTGTCGGTTGTCGAGATGGATTAGGTTAGTAATATACCCACGATGTTCTACGGAGACATAGTATCTCGCCTGACTTCTACTTGGTTCATTATTATTTGAATTTCTTAAGAGCAAACTTGATTGTAAATTATTCATAAGAGTTTACCATGTCTAAGTTCTGGTCCTGTCTGTACACAGTGGCATTTTCTTTTCCGCTGTTCCGTCGTCTTTAATTGCTACTTATTAGGGGAAGTTACCTTTACATAAGAACGAAGATTTATTGAAGAAACTAATCCATCATAAGGCAGCCTTAACTTCTCCCATCTTAAGACAAGAATGATTGATCCCATCGTATCCTTACTGTTTATACGTCACTGCTTAATGGTAAGCACATTTTGCTAATACATTATCCCTTAATACGTTACATTATCCCCTGATACGTTCTTCATCGCCAGATATTCGCAACACCGCCCGGAAGATTATCCCTGGTGACCGAGTGTACGTGGACATGGGTATGGCCAGTGGGTCCACACGGGTGATCACAGGCACCGTCAGATACACAGGACCTGTGCACTTCGCCTCAGGGTTCTGGGTTGGCGTGGATCTGGACGTTCCTCGTGGCACGAACGACGGCTCCATCGGCGGCAGCAGGTACTTCTCGTGCAAGGCGCACCACGGCATATTCGCTGCTCCCTCCAGACTCATCAAGTAAGTACAGTCTTTGTAGTGCACACGATGAGTACTAAAGCCTTACCTAAGAGGTCTCTGCCCAAGAGCATTCGTAACAAACGTTCAGGAAAAAAAGTTCTTGGTTGTTTTGCCTCAAAAGACTTTAGTGGGGTGAAGCCAGCACAGTACTTTTTAGTAGGGTTAAGCCAGCACAGTAAATCTGATTTTATATTTATGGTGATACTACCTAAGTGAAGCAGTATTGGTCCTTTACCGTCTGGATGCTCCTTATTTTATCAAGTTTATAATGGAATGGGAATTTGTGGCAGGAATATTTAGTCGTAAATAGAGTAGTAACTGTGGGACTTGCTAATACTTTACTGTAGACAAACATAAATTCTGTGTAGAGTATTAGTGTGCTTATTAAACGGTGACAGTAACCTTGGCAGAGGAGCTACAGACTCTTTATATTGCATGGATGATAATCATGACACTGGTGAAGGTTAAGTTCTACTGTGTATGTTTACTTCTGTTTTGTAGAGGGTCGCCATGAAAAACGAAAATGGAAAAAAAAAAAAAAAGGAAATGTCTCCATACGCACCTTAAAGATAAATCGTCTTTACATAGAGCCAGATAGTCACAGGTAGTTCATCAACAAACAGCTATGAAACTTACAGGGTAGTTCAGTATTGCAGTTGGTCATCAGTGTTTCCAATTTTGCTCATTTTCTTTGTTCATGGTTGTCGTTTGGAATTTCATTTATAGTTTCACGTGAACCAGTAATTGATCTGTTTAGATCTTAAAACGTATTAGATGATAAATTTAGTCTTTTTAGTGTTTTTCTTTAACCTGTGAATGTATTACCCGTTACACGATAGCATAGAAAACATAGACACAACGTATGATTAGCACTGACGTAGTTTAAAAACATAGACACAACGTATGATTAGCACTGACGTAGTTTATAGTAACATCTGCAATATGACATTTTAACCTGTAGTGTTACGATGCTTACTGACATCCGCCCTTCTCCTTGCTCTTTTCCCTACCCTTCGTCCCCTCGGAACGTGTCCCCTCTACCCCGGGCACTGCCTCCTTCCTTTGTTCCTCTCTGATACCCCTCCTCCATCTGCCTGCCTGTTTCCCTTTTTTCCCTCCATAACGCCCCTTTTCTGTTCCCTGGCACTGCATCTTCCCTTTTGTCTTTTCCATGATACCCCTTCCTTCACTCTTGGCAATACCCTCTTTCCGCTTGTCCCTCCCTCCCTCCCTGGAACTGCCCCTCCAGGATCAGCACGGAACGAGAGCTGGACGAGGCTGGTGATGTGCCGCGGCAGCTTGGCTACAGTCGCACCTCCCTCAACTCGGGCCACGGCTCCAACAGCACCATCAACGTGCTCTCCAGCGGGCCTTTCAGCCTCGGACTCCCCATGTCCATGAGTTACAGTTCATACGGCCCGCTGAGCCTTGGCTCGAGCGGCGCCCTGGTGACTGTGGGTTCCAACTCCTCCATGAACCTGGACTCGAACCTCACCACGAGCATAAGCTTCAGCGAGACTTGCCCTAACTGTTCGTCGTCTTACCACCTGCTGGACAGCCAGGATTACGGGTCGCTGAAGAGGGCCCAGTCCCTGAAGACGACCGTCTACCCAGCCAACACATCCATGACCAGTCTCAACAGGTCCTTCTCAGCCCGGTGAGTTGAGCATCGCCTAGCGAACACTTCCAGCCCCAACAGGAAGCGTCAGTACACACAACCCTGCATAACACCATCCTCCGCGGTGAAAGATAATTTTATTTTTCTTCCAAAGGTAATCCGTAAGTTTGCTCTTTTCACGTTGACAGTCTAAACGCTTTAATGCCAGCGAGGGAGACAAACGCTTTATATTAGTGACTTCTAATGTATAGTGGTGGTTAGAGTATAGCTGTAATAGTGGTGTAGCAACTGTCGTAGCATGATAATGGAACGATTGTCGTGGTGGGGTGTAGGTGGTTGTGTAGTTCATCCATAACAGTGCAGTTAGTAACAAGGGAGATTGGTGGTAGTGGCAATAATTTTACTATATTTCTTTTCCAGAACTTCAAATTAATGAAAGACTGATTTTCTTTTAGTATTCATCCAGATACAGATTTACTTGCTTTTCATAGATAAAGAAATTAAGGTACGTATTGCAGAGAAAAAAGTTTTTTTTTAGAAGAGAGGCATCGAAATGATAGTCGACTCCAGTGTTAGGCTTTGCTGGTGACGGAGTCTCGGCTTGGTCTGTAAGAAGGCAGAAACGTGCGATTCGAAGTAGAGATATTCAGTTTTACCTGGCAGAATTTATTGTTTCGTGAATAAGAATAATATATTTCTTGATTCATATTTCCTCGTTAGAATTATCGGAATCATAACTCCGGCATCAGTAACCTTTATTTCCATTCGAGGTTTACTTCGCTCTTCCTATGGCATCTCCCTTTTACACTGTCGTTCCTTACCACAATCAACCCGACTTACGACACATATCCTCAGGTTTACAATTTAGGGTTTAACGCAGACACACAATAGCAGTAGTCGGTCTTTCACATCTTCTCTAAAGCTCAGATTTTCTTTTGCGTCTGATGATAATTAATCTTTCTTTGTCAGTTGTTCTCGACCAGCCTTCTCCCGTAACCAGGTTGTTCATCGGTATCCCCTTCCTTGAAAAATTAGCCTTTTATAAACAGGAATATAATTCCATACCTTATCCCAATTTACCGAGTACTGTTAACCTACCTTCTCCCGACCCAAGACTGTTCCCCTAATCTTTTTAAACTTGCAGGAAACCACACGGTCGATCCTCCAACGCAATGTACTGCACTGGACGGGCAAATACCTACCACAGACCGCTTTTCTTGTTTTATTTCACTCTCCCACAAGGAAACTGATTCCATATTTTATTCACTAAGGCGGCAGCTTTGAATGACCCACGATGACCTATCCGCAGCTACGTGACGTCGAGGCAACGTCAGGAGGAACTAGAGCGGGCGGCGGAGGAGCGCAAGAAGGAGCAGACGTGGTGCGACCCGCCCGTCCTGCCGCCCGCCACGCCCAGGGACCAGCGCAAGAAGCGCGAGAACCAACACTGGCTCGAACTCGGCCACAATGTCTTCTACAAGAACGAAGTCGGTGAGTGTTTGACCTTGACCTGGGATAACCTTCGCATGGCTTGTCGATGAATGGGATGAAAGGTACAGTAATTGGATAAGAGGTGAGTAGTTATTTTACGGAAACACATAAGATTCTACTGAAAAATAAGTATATGAATGTAAAATTAAGTACAATAACTTTGGCTATCAGAACACTGTAAGTAAAAATTTCCAGATGGGTAAGAAACCTGGATGAATTGAGACGATGTACTTCCAGAGATGTCTGACGTTCGCTGAATGTTATATTTGAAAAACAAAATCTTCATAAAACACCATTAGAGAGAGTTCCAGCGTATTGTTTCTCGTCCATTGCTAAATTAACCCGTTCATACTAGAACTATTCATCAGTGAAGTTAAGAGAATGGAAAATTTCCACTTGGTTATCTTCAGAACAACAGTAATGATGGAAAATGAAATGTTCGGCTTATTACTGCTGTTCCTAGAGGGAATAATGGAACAGGGGAGGTACTACTACCTTTCGTGGTGGGATGGTGAATCGGACAGACCCAGGCACCTGTCATTAATCCAGACTTCAATTCGTCTGGGCATCAATTATTATAACCATAGATGTGGTAAGCATAGCCTAGCATCTTATGAATATAGTGTTTTAATATGTTTAATGTACGTATGTTATACGTTTTTTTTATGTGCGTTTGTAGTATGTATGCGATGTGGTAAAGTTAGGTGAACCCGGAATATGAAGACTTACCCTATGTGACCCCAGTAACTTAGTCTTATATAACAGTAACCTTTAATGTGAGGGCCGTGACTTCGATAAGGAAGAATTGTCAACATTAACCCCTCCATGTAAGGCCCGGGTCATCGATGAGGTAGCATTGTTAACGAATGATAGGAACGAAGCTTTGTTGTTGGACTCCGACCCAGTGATTAGATTTCATCAGAGATAAATCCTATACTGAAGCCGTACGTAACAGTGAAATCGACCGCCCCCCTCTCTCTCTCTCTCTCTCTCTCTAGTCCCCAGATTTGTCACCCACGGTAATGATCATCAGTTCGTTTGGTAAAGACTTCTCGTTTGAACGTAGGAATTCACGTTCTTGATACTCTTGATAGACGTGTTACAGACGCCCCATTTGAAATAGTCGACCTTCAGTCAGATCTGATAGCCTTGAATGAGGGACTTGGTGTGCCTGATAGCCTTGAATGATGGACTTGGTGAGCAAAATCTTCATTAATACCGCCTCATTGGCTGTGAGCGACGTTATGTTAAGGATATATTCACCAGGTCACTTTCGGAGACCCTGCCCACGCCGCCATTTTTAAAGAAAAGTATGTGGCTCATCTTTCCATGACGTAGCGACACACAATTACAGATTATTCATATCTAGATTTATCAATTTTTATTTTTTTCATTTTAGATTTATTAGAAATTATATAAGTTTAACCATTTGCATCGCCCAACTGCTGTCAGTTCATTTCCACGTATAGAGTGAGTCTCAGACGATGCATTTCCTTGTCAAATCTGACATTACGTGGCCATGTTTTTCATCATTGGTTAACGAGCGTTTCGTTAGAGATTTCTTTAATCTTCTTTTTTCACTGCAGACTAAGAGAAGAAAATGTATATTTTGTGGAAGACTTTAAATATTTCATTTGTTATATTTTAACCAGAATCATGATCGGCTTACACCCGGGTGCGCACGGTGCGCGTGTCATCATGCATTCCTGTACAAGGTCTTAGGTGCTGCCCCTGCCCACTCTTCTTTAAACCCACGATCACGAACTATTAACTTAAACGTGGGTAGACTTGACTTGACCACCACTGGGGATGACGAGGTGTGCGTGACTTGATTGAGAGATGACCTTTTGAGTCTCATCCTCAGCGACAGTGTGACTCAGAACAGTGAGTCGTTGACATCCTGTACGCTGGAGGAATGATGCCTTAAGATGACCACACGCCACCTGCCTCTGGCGGGGGATTACACATCACTCCATGATTTAGTTCAGTGACTGACCTCATATATATATATATATATAGTGTATGTGTGTGTGTGTATTTAAATGACTGGGGATGCTATGTGTTATGACGAGGGGTGATCCTGTAAAAGAAATGAGTGTGAGATGTGGTAGTAAGCTTTGTATGAAGAGAGCTGGCCAAAGTGTGCTGAAATGCTTTGGATATGTGGAGAGGATGAGCAAAGAAAATGTATAACGAAGAGAACCTTAAGTGGAGGGGAAGGTGAAGATCGAAATAGTAATGGATAGATAGTGTGAAAGAGGCTTTGAGGTGCCTGGGCCTGTAGATTCAGGAGGGTGAGAGGCGTGCATGGCATAGAGCAAATCGGAGCGATATGGTGCATATAGAGGGTGTCGTGCTGTCATTAGGCTGAACCGGATAACCTTTCGTCGACCCGTTCTGAAGGAAGATGAACACTTGTTTTGGGTGCTGGCAAACTGCTTCGCCCAGGATTCGAACCCATGAGAACCCGACCCCAGGAGGACTCATGTTTGTGTGTGTTTAGATATAATTGTGTGCGTATGCTTGTCGTGTTACACTGAAATTTCATACACCACCATTGCCGTATTTCCAAGACAGAGGCATCTGACGAATGTCTTCCTAACAGTTTTGAGAATTCTGTAATGCTGCGAAGATCAGAAAAGAAAAAAAAAAAAAAAGTTGTTCTTATGGAGCCCTACAAAGAGTAAGCATCATATTATAAAAACCAGTCTTCATAACCAGCTGGTTCTGCTCTCCTATAACCAGTCTTCATAACCAGCTGGCTCTGCTCTCCTTCAGGAGTGATCAAGTACATTGGGCGAGTGGACTTCGAGCAGGGGACGTGGCTGGGCGTTGAGCTCCGGGCGGCCAAGGGGAGGCACGACGGCATGGTCCAGGGGCGACGATACTTCACCTGTCGCCCGCGCCACGGCATCATGGTCAAGCCCTCCAAGGTCTACGTCAGGGGGATTAACGGCGCCAAACTCGTCAAACCTGAGCAAGATTACGAGTAGTGATCAAACTATTAATTGGTAGTAGTGTGTGGGTGAGTGTGTGTTTTACAAAGGAGTTTTACGCTCGATTTTGTCCCCTATCTTAACCTTGTATATTTACCATGTCAGCCTAATGTATTCACACACACGAGGTATTCATTCTTCCATCAACCTCAGTGGGAGGGATGAACGGCTAGGTTGGCTGAGAGCCGGCTGCTCCTGTGTTATTGCCTCTTTGTAATTACCTATTTGTACCTGTGTGTAGGGGGGATGGGGACGTGTGTATATCTATGTGGCGATGTTTGTGGTTGGGAGAATGTGTATGTTTTTAAGAACCTCCAATATTGCATATACAACATATTTAGTATGTGTACACCACATTTAATATTGCATATGCATCATATTCAGTATTATGCATACAAGACATTCAATATTGCATATGCATCATATTCACTATTATGCATACAAGACATTCAATATTGCATATGCATCATATTCAGTATTATGTAAACAACATTCAGTATAGCATATGCACCATATTCACTATAAGTATACACACATTTAGCATTGCATATGTACCATATTTAAAAAACTGTATACGCACCATCTTCTGTATGTGTATGTTTGTGTGTGTGAATAGGTCCCAAAAATAACATATGCACCCCTGCAAGAGCAGGTCGTGCACTGTAGCCTTAAGCAACATGAAAAGCTAATTATAAAGGTCACCGTTGGGTCTGAAGAACCATATTTGAAAGAAGTGCCCATGATCTAGATATTTTTTTTTGCCAAGGAAGAATGGTAACAGTGTGTTGAGACCCGTGTTGAATGCTTTAACTGACGTGAATAGAGAGAGATTTCAGTGTGTTGTTTGTGTATCCGTTAAAAAAACATTTCAATTGCTTGATTGTTTCTCTTTGCGTCCTCTGTCGAGGTCAGTTGCACCGTCTAACGGTCGCGTTCGCTTCAGATAGTATATCTTTCTTGATAGGCCAGAGTGATTTAAATTTTCCCGCTAAGTTACCGTTTTTTGCATATATATATATGTATATACCAAAGAAGATTGTTTGTTGTTAGAGATAGATTTTTATTTATCATTCACCGGATGTTAGAATATGTTACCGTATGAATTATATTAAGGTATATGCTGTACCCCCGTACGAAGCTCTTGGTTTCTGATCACCTCTGCGATCACGAACAGCCTCGAATGCACCTAGAGGTCTGTTGATAATTCCATTCCTTTGTATTTCCTGGGCACGTTATGCACTCCACAACCTGAACTGTTTTATAAATAAGACTCTTGCTTTAGATGGCAGCAGGGACGGGTGTTGACTCGGCGTGTGGGGCCTGAAACGTAGGGATAACCATGGTATTCCGAAGCATCGTTGCTTTAAAAAGTGAGAGAGCCAAGAGGAGTATTCCGAGGCATCGATATTCCATAAAACAAATAAAAAAAAAGGCGGTATTAGATATCCTATGCTTAGGGAAACATACTTTGCCTAACCTGACTTAGGTCAATTATTACCTTTTCCGGAATAACGATGTAATTATTTTGTTTCGGAATAGATTTGCTCACCCCTGTAATGTCAACTTCTGTTTGCTGTTGTCCTGAGAAAGGGTTCGTACCATCATAGGTTCACTCATTTTCTTGGCTTGTTGGCATATGTTTGATATTTTCCCCCTACGTGTGTTTGACATGTTATATCTGTATGATGTATGAGTATGTATTCCGGTTTGATAATCTTTGCTTAAAATTGTTGAAAGCCTTGTAATCCAACTACATACACATACATATGATAACATGGGAAGGCCCACTTATCTGCTAAATTATTGTCTTCTGCTATACATATTGTACATAATATTGATTCCAAAAATTTCTTACAGTGTATTCCTAACTTTGCTCTTTTATAGATTTAATTTAGAATGACACACCGGCTTCTCTGCTGGACCAGAGACGATGTACTACGTGTGACCATGTAAATACTTATATCCTGTCGGGTACTTCATGAAATAAAAGTATTCTGACAAACTGCACCATAGTTTCCAAACCTTGTAAGGGAAGCATCTAGAAGGGAGAAGAGCCGGCCGGTGGCTTGGGTAAGTGTTGACCCCCAGCCCAACCCGGCCTCCACCACACATACATACAAACGCCCTTAATGACGCATTTTCTTGTTTCTCTGTTTTACAGGTATATCCACTACAGAATGCTACTATGTGCAAAGATTATCATTAAAATGTAATTCGATATTCTTTTTATTGAAGTAGTTAATGTAACGCGAGAAATAATTTCTTTCAATATACGTTTATGTTAGGTTATTTGTTGTTTTACTGACAATCGGAGCAAAACGCACGTAACAATATCCACATTTTTTTTACTCACCACATTTTGGCACAACCCATTTCTATATTTCTTTTTCGCATTATTTATGCCTATTTCCTCCCTTAGGATATCCAAGTACTCTGGTTCATGAGCTTTGTTTATAAGCTTGTGAGATAAGCATTTCTTAGAGTGTCTAATTTCTTTCATCTTAAACTAGTCAAACTATTTGAAATAAAACTTTCCATAGGTAACATGACGGTTACGGTAAGATTCATATCAACCTGAACTTTTCGTGCATAAAAGGAGTTTGATGTCTGATATTTTTGGGTTATCAGGAATAATTTACTTGTCAGTGTGATGTTATTAAGGAACTATAACTTTCACTGTTGTGTTCTTTCTGCTAGTATTACAAAAATTACTTTGTGTATAAACTATTATAATGTAGGGTTGTGTGGTTTCTTGACCATAAGTTTTAGGTTTCCAAACTAACTCCGGGTTACTCTTCCAATAGTTTTATTTTCCTTCAAATTAAATGTGGAAACTACGTAGACTATCTCTATATTACTATGTATTAAAAATGAAACTTTAAATCTCACTCATGTCAAGTTTAACACATACATGACGTGTGATAAGTTATAAAGTCTTTAGCCCAGCAGGACGTCACTGGAGGTTTTTTGACACTGGTGCACGGGTGCTCGCTCCTCTGCTAGCAATTTGGTGCAATGAAATAAGGTAAATTTCATGATTTGTGTACATGGTAGATCTAGAGTATGACTCCAGTCTTTCTTCTAAGGAATGGAATCTTCTTGGTGGTAGAACCTTCGCTAGAATGTTTCTGGTGGTGGGTATCACAAGTCCCTGGAGTTTTTTCCAGATATAAGCAAGGTTGATCATAATGGATTATGATTTGTCAGCACAAGAGTTCCCTGTTGTGTATACTAAGAAAATTATTATGAAATTACTGAAACTAAGTAATTTTCAGATGTACGGTATAATCCCACATTTTTTTTATTTGAATACAGGTTTGTTCTTATGTAATAGCTTTGTTTGTATATATTGCGTATGTATTTCTAATAAGCAGCCCTCCTTAACCGTATAAATGTGAAATGAAAACAGCCCATGAATGTATAGGTATAGGCTGACAGGAGTCTTGTTGTATTTACAGTAACTCAGGAAGTGTAACGGTATTAAGCGTTCTGAATATGTCTTCCTCTTCGCCATGAGTCTAGTTTCAGGGTTTCTTATAATTTTTTGAAGTTATTTACAGAAAAGATGTCGTATTATATCATTATTCTGAAATATATGAATTAGGATGCTGCTCTTGCCATTAGACCAGCAGGATCATTTTTCATCCACGTCTCAGCGGGGTAATTAAAGGTTGATGACCTCCAAGAAGGAACTCAGTGAAAATTGTCTGAAAAGCTTTGCGTGAATTTTCCATGTGGCATGGTGTATAGCTTTCATTTACTAAATTTAACTAAGAACAAGAATAAGGATAACTTCTTCCCACTACTATTAACTTAAATTCTGTATGAATAAATAGTTACGGGAATGAAATGATAGAAAACGAAACTCAGAATAAGGAGATGGTATAAAGTTAGGTAAGGTTAGAAATGTTGTAACACCTAGGCTGCCTATAAGGTATGAAGTTAGGCAAGGGTAGAATAGTTGGGCTAGGTTGTCACTAAGGCGCGAGTGGGTAAGATGAGAGTGGTTAATGAAGAGTTGGAAAACGGTAGAGGGGTGAAGGTTCAAGACCCTGAGGGTCAACCGCAACTTGGGTGAAGGCCCGGTGGAAGGGGAAAGGTCAGACATGGTGGAATGTGGCGGTACAGCGTTGACGGGCTGGGTTATACGTGATTTGGAGATATGGAAAAATAAAGGTCGATAAGAGATTTTTAATGATTAAATGAACACTTCAAATTCGATTAAGGCTGCAAAAGAAAATTAAGGAATTGATTCCATAACTAACATGGAAACAGTGTATCCACACTGATTTGTGCAGAAGAAAGGACTCTTGCAAACATAACCAGTCAGATTTTACATTCGCGAATTTGCTGTATTGGTGCCCGAAGGGGCCATTTTTACAAAATAAGAATTAGAATTATGAAATGTAAAGATTCCAGTGGTTGAGGAAATATACATATGTAAGAAATTGCACAATGGCATTGACAGAAACATCTTTCTCAAATGTCACAGTTCTCAGATTAAAGAAAATGTTTTAGAAATGTGGCTTTTACACTTTCCTTTGTAAATCTGTATCAATAAAGCTTTCAAAAACAAAAGGGAGTCGACTTCCTTTAAAAGGAAGTCGACTGGTGCGGAAATTCCCTTCGTTTACCGTAGACTCTAGCGGAAGTGATATAAAAGGGAATATCCATGTTCTTATTCTGGACAGGAAAGTGTGATCCAGTGATTGTGTGCGTTTTTTTTACGTCCATAATATGCTTGATATAGTTAATTGATATCAATCGTTCCTTCCGAAGCGGCACCCTCTGTTTACACGAGGATCTTGCAGGGCTCAGGTCGAGACCATTCTGTTTATGTGCCATTATTCGGATTTTCTGATGTAGTGCTGCTTGTTTGTTGGTCGTCTGCATTTGAAAGGAACTTCATTTTGTGGCTTGTACAGTCCCTGACTATACCCGTGGCCACACCGCGGATGTAAGAACTGCGTCTGGGCAAGCCTAGGTGTAATGGTCTGAGGATGGTCTACCTTAAATCTGTAGACGTATTCTATGCTCCGAGGGAATACAGCCAGCGCAAACCTCTCTCTCCCAAAGGAGACACTTTACTCTGCTCCCGTGCGGAGCGCTGTCTCGAGGTGTCCCTACCTGCTAGGCCAGACCATACAGGTGTGACCGTTTCGAGGTTCCGCCACGGGCGACAAAACCATTTATTGTTATTGTGCCATAAAAATTTGCGGTAGTTTTGGTTCCGTGATGTTTGCGGGTACGAGTCACCCTTGAAATTCCAAGAATCGGGGGTCATTGTGGTGTTGCACCCTTGGCGTGCTTACAGCGTTGTTGTGCGGTAGTCATTCCCATAAAACCTTACGTTTTACGGTTTCACCTTGGTTACGCCGGCTAAGACCTTGACCATAGTGGTGTGGTATGTACTGCGATCGTGCACGTTAGATTTTCTGTCAGTTTAGTGATTAGGAGTTATCCTTCTGTCGTATAATGGTTTGAAAAATGCGTGAGGAGGATCGAGAATTTAGAAATGAGACCGGGGATTGGGGTGTGCAATCCACACGCGCGTTGTTCGTAGAAATTTACGCCTGAGAGGCTGGCTGGTGACGCGGGAGTCCGTGTCTTTTGACACAGACGATGACCACACGGAAGTACGTCTGGATCCTTCACTAGCCTAGCGTGTAATCATGAACACCAAACTCGCCCTCCAGTGTATTGTTGTGTTTAAGGACTGCGATGGACAGAATTAACGGGGTACTTTAATTTGTACATAATTGTTATATAGTTGAACACAGAAGAATGATTTATAATCGCAATTTAAACCAGTGCCTGCGATATGAAGATAATTTTCTAATGGATTATAATGGTACCAAACAGCGATTTAGTGTTGGCCATAGTAGCTACAGGGTTCACCAGCAACCATGTCAGCTACAGCACAGTATCAAATGTAAAGTTTAGTCTTGAGGAAAATTTAGCACTGTCAGTAACCAACGCCGCCGCCAGACGCTTCCCGAGTAAGGTTTGGTTACTGAGTTGACTGGTGAGTTACACCTTAGTTTTAATATATTAGAAGATATTAGAGAGTGCTAGACTAAGGTATTATCTCAGTGAAAACGTGTCAAGAGTTGCAGGTTGGGCTGGTTTTTCCTTGAGGCCTATAGACTACCAGGGTCATTACGTAAGGTCGTCCAGGTCATTTTGTAACCACTGATCGAAATTAGTTGAAGCACCTTCTTCTGGAGTAGAGAATCGTACTACAACTATCTATATATGCTTTCACTGCAGGATTCGTGTGACTCATAGGCGAAGGTTGAGTTGGCTAGGCACTTGTGTTAGGAGGTGTTCAGGTTATACATTTGCAGTTGTTTATATGGAGTGCTCTTTTTATGTATCATACAGCATATAGTTCATACAAGAGTTGAATATAGGTGCTTATGTACATATATTTTAAGAATGGTTGTTCTGGTGCAGCGGCTACCACGGCAAAAAAAATGAAAATTACTAATAATTTGAGAAAGTACAGGTTGAAGAATAATTATTTGAAAGATATGGTATATCGCTGTAAAGATGAAGGCTGGTCTCATTTACATAGAAGTATAATTCATTTATGTTCGGAATAGACCATCCATATGGAAAATATAAAGAACCGGGACAAGGACAGAGCCTTCGGGGGACCACAGTGTGAGGGGGAGAGTGTGTGAGGGTGAGATCCACACTCCACTGCTTGAATGTTGAGGTTAGGCTGAGAATAGAGATGCCGGTGATACGAGACAGTCAACATAAGGGAAGACATTTGATAAGAAAAGTAAGGCTAGGCTTTGTCGAAGGTCTTATGTACGTGACGATGCAGTTTCGTCGAAGGTTTTATATACATGACGATGAAAGATATGCCAGTATTATCGAAAGCAGAGAGTTATAGGTGTGTGCAGGGAACATTCGAGAGAGTTGGACGTCTGTGTGTGACGGCCACGACCAAAATCCTTGATGCGCGTCATGTTTGTTGTTCATCACGGTCATTGAGAACCTAGTATGATTTATGGTGCATTATATGGTGTGACGGATGACTCAGAGGAAGGCTATTTAAGTCTGTACTTTGACAAGGACAAAAGATGGGATTTTAAGGATGACTTTAATGGGGGATTTCAGAGGATGTGTATATTTTATGTACACCATTGAATAGGGTATGGGATTAATGATGATAGATAGGCTATTATTGATAGATAACTATACACAGTTGTGTGTTGGTTAAGAGGACGTACTTTGTGGTTCTAGGCATGTGATGTCATCTTGCGTATTACGCAGTGGTATATTATCTCTTGATGATAGATTACTGTGTTGTTAAAAGTATTTTTTTTTTTTTAATGTTCCTCTAAGTGCATAATATTTCATAATATCTTGTTAATATTTCTAGCGTTCTTGGCTTGCTAAGTGTATGTACATAACGCATACCTCTATGCCAAACATTTTAGAACTTAAGCTTCAGTAAGAAAAGATTGTGTGTGTGTAACGTACAGTTAACTCTTTGTACCGTATGGAGAGGGTTTTATACTCGTGGAGCCCCGTCTTTTGAATGCTGTTTACCTATTTTTTAACGTATGTATGTCGTCCTCATTTATTGCTTCCTCATATAGTTTTATTTCATTCATCCACCACTCATGTGATACTCTTGTGATATACGTATTTATAACTTTCTAACAAGGTTCTCACTTAATTTCTTGTATACTCTTGTGATGTACGTATTTATAACTTTCTAACAAGGTTTTCACTTAATTTCTTGTATACTCTTGTGATGTACCTATTTATAACTTTCTAACAAGGTTCTCACTTAATGTCTTGTTATGGCCTGTGGTTGTTTTGTTCACGCATCTTTCAAAAAAAAAAATGTCCACTGTGTTAATCATCAAGCTGATTTGAAAATTCAAACGTTGTGATCAAGTCACCCTTCAGTCTTTTCTCTCTCATGGTTTGCCTTTCTTAGTAAAGAATTCAAGACATTTTAATTCCGGTACTATCTTTGTTGCTTCCTTCTGGATCTTCTCCAGTAGTTGTTTGTGTGTATGAGGGATACCCTCACGTTTCATTTCAGTGTAAATCACGCATCGGAAAAAAAAATTATTTACCTCTAATGGAGCTTGATAATCCTTACCGTTGAATCAGAACCGTTCATGCTCAAAGGTCTACATTTCCTCCAGAAAACACACACTACTGAACCACCAGATGTTATCTGAGGATTGTAGCCGGAAATCTTAAAAATAAATATTGCAATACTATCTCACTCAAGTTTGGTACAGTTGAAACGGTTGCGGTATTTTTTTTTTTACAGTTACGGCAGCGCAGCCCCCAACACTGCGCCACGGGTGGTTGACACAGCGGTCTCCACCAGACACGCTGTTAATTGGACAGCTTCAAATTATTGGGAACTGTTGTCATTAAGATAGCCCGTGACAAGCAGAGATCTGGCGTTTGTACAGACAACACCACCCACTCAGGGTAGCTAGCACTTGTGTCGAAAACAGCAAGAACACAAAAAAAAAAAAATGTCGACCACCATAAACCATTGCAAACCACCCATCACGGAAAAAAAAAATAGAAAGCAGAAAGTACGTTACAATTAACAGCACTACCCACACCATCCACCAGAATCGCCGCGCCATCCACCAAAACCCCTCTCCAGTCACTAGACGCTACTCACCAAACGCCGCGCTTTGCCCACCAAACACCTGCATCCATCACCAGTCACTGCTTGTAACATCGCACCAACCACCTAAAACGTAGCGCCAATCCCAAGGAAACTATATCCTAATTCCGCAGTGTTTGAGCGCGGTTGATGTGAAATCGCTGATGTATCTAGTCAGTCAATACTGCAGCATTAGGGCTGCGGTGGTGCCACGTCTGAGGCGGCGGAGGCTCCCGTGCACCCAAGGACCTGAGCACCGTCGAGGAAATGCGACGTCGAAATTGAAATGTGAATAATGCAATTTTAGAATGATTAATGATAGCTTTCAACAGGAAATTTATTGCAGAAATAAGTAATTGATTGTGCGAATTTCAGGTATTTGAATATAATTCATCAGTGGATTTTGTAAGATACAGAAAAACTCAGTTTATTATGAAAAAGACGTCCAAAAATGAAATATATGTATAACCAGGAAGAAGGGCTGGCCCAAGTGTGTTCGTTACATATTTCGTCATAGTATTGGCTTGAAGCTGTTCTGACTTTGAGGCGACATTGAGAGGTCAGCTGCCCATGCATGATTTTACTTTCCCTGGATATCTGTAAACTTTTCTTAGAAAACGGTGTTGTGGTAGCACATGCTAAGATTACATCTACATTTGTGAAACATTTTTCGCAAAAGAATATGGAAAAGTATATGGGAAAATCAGAAACTTAGAAAAATAGCCCTTCATTCCTTACAGATATACTTTCATAAACAAACACACAGTTTTAAATACAGACATAGGTACATACATATAAGCACACGTTCACTTAAAAACAAAAACTATACAATGGTTATGTATTAGATCTCACCTCACACTCAAGACTGCTGCTGGTTTAAGGTCTGCCTTTAAGAGGGTTGTTTTCGAGCGGAATAAGGAGAGCTAATGTAGTGATGTAGTGACACGTTTTAAAAAAAAGTGATAGAGAGGTAGCCCAAGTTAACAGACAGATGTCACTATCAAGCATGGTTTGCAAGATGCTAGATACAACAATCAGGAAACTGATAAGAGAATATCTTGAATGGATCCAGGAAGATCGTGTTAGACGCAATTTTAAATTTTTAAAGAGGTTGAGCAAGAACAAAGATGTATACCCGGACTACAAAAGTCCTTTGATGCTGTTCTCTACAGGAGACTGACGACTCAAGGGGAAGCAGTAAGCTCGTCAGTAGAACTTTTTAAGAGCTGATTCAAGGTAACAAAATGGTGTTCCTAAGGGATACCTCTTCTGCATCTGGTTTGCGTAACATTACTTGTCATGAAATCATATCATACTTGAGTATCTTTGCCGGAGATGTCTAGTGCGGCGTATTAGGCAGTGCGGTATATATGCGCAGAGACCAGGGCGAAATGCAGCAGTGGTTAGCCAAATGGCTAATGACATTTAACGAGCGATTGCAACGTAACAATTATGGGCAAGAAAGGGACCATTCCATCGTCTGCCATACGTGGTGAAAATACAAGACCCGAGGGGGACCTGGGAAGTGACATCATGCCTAGGTTATTACCGAAGATTTTACGCGAGGAGAATCTTTTAGTACATGGGTAGTAAGGGGTCTGGGGCGATATGTCCCACGTATACCCAACCTAAGCATTATTGGTGTGGATCTCACATTAAGGAGTCCCCCAACTGGAATAGGACAATGGTCATCCTGTGCTTCGTCCTTCAATACACTAACGTATTTTGCGAACACATTAACTTATTTGAGGTCGGTACCTCTCTGGTCTGAGAGAATATGTTTAAGCAGCAGACACAAAAGTGCTCTTGAAGGTTCTTAGGAATAATGCGCCGATGTTGCTAGAAATGTACAGACGAAATATCGGACCATAGGAGGATGGAGGAGACATTATAATCCACTTATAGATCCCTCAGCAGCCACGACACTGTTAACACAGACCAGTACTTCGATGCTCGAAGGTAGAGCAAAACAAGTGAAGCGGGAATTTAGGCAAGAAAAGTGTCAGGAGGGACGTGAGGAAACATTTTCTTTGTGAGTTGCCGGAACACGTAACAAGCTTAAGATGAAGTGATTGTGGTTAACATTAAGAACTTAAGCGAGCTATAAAGCAGAGATGAGTTAAGAAGTGGCGTCCCACGGGGGTAAAATTCCCCTTCCCTATTTTCAAAGAAACACTTGGAGAACGCACACGCGAACACTGACACACGCATATCCTGCACCAGGGTCACGATATACCATGCAGTCCCGTGGATAGACGTAATCAATAAATCAATCCGCAGGTTATATACAAAAAAAAAAAAGAATAAACGCGACCTTGCGACCAACGCGAGGACAGCCGTGGAGCTGGCAACAAGCACATCGAGTGTTGGTAGCGTGGAGTGAGGGGGGACGCCGAATCGAAGCCCGGTGAAGGCTCCGCTCATGGCGGATGGGGATACACTCGTGGTCCAATGCTTGCGACTGAGTGGTGAATAATTCAGCGAGTTGGTGAATCATTCAGTGGCTGAGCGAATGAATTAATGGATGACTGGGCGGACGTAAACAAAGCTACAGATAATGGAGGGGTGAGGATATGGTTGACAGTGGGGGACTTTAAGGTGTGTAAATGAGAATGATCTTATATGAAGCGAATGAAACAAAGTGCTAAAAACCATAGTAACTAATTGTACCTTGATGTTGAGTGTAACACTTCAGTGGAGTAGTTTATTACGCTTGATTGAAACAGATGTGATCTACACGGTTGTGAAATTCTGGAACTCAAGAATGAATGAACAGATAAAAGAATGATAAAGATTGAAGAGGTGAATGAAAGGTTTCAGATCATGAAAGAAATTGTTTAGACGGATGTGATTACTGTTAATGTCTTACAGGGATAGAATTTGACATTCATGTTGCCCCGACTTTGAACCTTGTGTATATGCATCATGTCTTTTACTGTTGTGTACACAAACACACACACACACACACACACACACACACACACACACACACACACACAATTGGGCTTGTGTTGTGTGTGTGTGTGTGTGTGTGTGTGTGTGCATATATACAATAAACGACATGGTACATATACACAAGGTTGAGAGATGGGGGAAACAGGAGTGTTTTAAACCTTCTCCCCGTAACACAAATAGTTGTTACTATCACGCCAGCTTATTAACAGATGAGCTTTAAAAATGGTTCTATGTAAGTGGCAGTAACTCAATTATGGTAACGAACATATGTGAAAATAAAGAGGTCGATAACACTGGAGTGGGTGACAGTTGCGTATTGGGTTTAACAAGAAACCCAAGGTGTAGCAAGCAGTTGGTAAGAATGGAGTATGTGGAGCAGGGGCGGTGTCACCCTCGGGGGTCACCATGTATTTTCCTTGGGGACGTATAGCAATTCAGACTTGTCCAGGTTTTGAAAGTGTTATGTAATGCCAGAGTCGACAGTTCTCCCTCGTCAATGTTTTTTTCGAGTGTTCTCAGTAAACGTGAATAGTTTTGTTGTTTGATATATATATAAT
>JAUUDZ010024419.1:0-11184 GCA_032361705.1 Panulirus versicolor | reverse complement strand
GGCGCAGTTTACACAGGAGGACAACAGACAAACTGGATCTATCGTGCAATGATGCAGCAGGGTGGAGCCAGACAACCACTCCTCCCACGTCTTTGGCCATACTTAAGGGACTTAACCCTTCGAATGGATAAAGGCAGGATTATGCCTTTAGTGCTCTCAGTATGGCTACCATTACTCTACAGACTCTGTTGTCACCCTGTGTGTGGCGTATGGTGTGCTGGGGGTACGTTAAAAGGACAGTGTTAAGACGAAAATGGAGACATTCCTACACATGTGCAAGGCTGGATGTTGGAGTAGGTCGCTCTGCCAGCTACAGCTGCCACACTCGCCCTGCGGGGACATCTTTCACCCGCGCCCACTCGCCAGCACTTGGGTATGGGGCACTAGGTTGCATGGCCCAGGTTCAGGTGGTTCCACCATTACTGTGATACTGTACATCATAATCTGCCAAAAATCTGTGGTGTAATGAACATTGTAAACTTCAGAATACATAATTAAACAGTAGATGTGATTGATAGTACTCATTCCACTAGCAAACTATGGATCAGGATGCTTAGCTATATATAGTGAGACCATAAGGCAGAAGGAGGGAAAGGCGAGTCCCGTGGTGCTTCTGTTGGATGCTTGAGTCGATGCTTGCTATCATGGTGCTACTGCAAGGAGGGATAAGTCGTGGCCGTGTTTCTACGCTTGAACGGCAAGAGTGGGGGAAATAGTTTGCCGAGGGCTTGTGGTTGTGTTGCAGGAGGAAGGATGTTTTGACGAGGTCCTCAAGTTCTGCTGTAGAAGGCAAGATGTGTTTCCAAGGTCCTCCTGGGCTTTTGCAGCAGGGAGACGTTGCCAAGGTCCTGTTGGGCATTTGGAGATGGGTGACGCTGTCAAGGTGCTGCGGTTGGGCTACTCGAGGCATAAGGTGTTGCCGGGGTTCCGTTATGTTGTTACAGGAGGGAGGAGGCGTTGTCAATGTCTCTTGGTGCTGTTGCAATAGTAAGAATGCGTTTCTAAGGTCCTGTTGTGCTGCGGGAGGTAAGAGGCGTTAGTAAGGTCAAATGGTCACGCTGCTAGAGAGTAGTCGTCGCGGCGGGATGGTACTGCAAGGACAGAAAGCATTGCTGATGTCCTCTGATTGTGCTTCAGAAGGGTTGCGGTGCTCTAGTTATGCATGCAGAAGAGAGATGACAACGTATGTTGTAACTGCAGGTACGAAGGGCTTTACAACGACAAGTGCGTGCAGTGGCATAGGTTAATGTTTCAAAGTCGACCGGTTTCATATCCACATTTTTTGACGCTTTGTATGTAAATGGTAATGGTGGATGTCTCGGGACCTCTGGTGACTTTACACCTACACAAGGGAAAACCTGTTTGCTCCTGATGAGCCTGTGGAAAAAACTGTAGTTTGTATGTTGCCTTGAACACAATGCTCAAGACCTATGTGCCTCTTTCAGAAGTTGTCTGGCGAAAGTAAATTTAGTACTTCCTCCACAGTGCATCCTTGCGCTGTTTTATTTTATGGCATTTTATGCCGAACCAATATATCAGTGGTCCATACTGTCTTTAGAAAACCTCCTTTCCCAAATCTACCTTGACTGTATTTCCTAAGGACTTTGTCCTTCCTTGACCCTACTATCGCCCACCTACTCCACGTGGTCAAAGTCAAGTACTTCATACTTTTCTTTTTACATTAGCACCATATTTAATGGAATTGTACTGCATGGGGAGAGCTTTACACTCGTGAGGCCCATTGTTTTGAAACATATGTGGTATCATTCAACATTTTCGACTTCTTTGTGCTGTTGTCTTTTTATTGTTCATTATTATTTGTATATTTCCCCAATGATGTATATGTGGAATGTTTATACCCAAGTATTGCATCCGAATGGACAAGTTTCCCCTCGAAGAGAAAACGGGAAGATCATGAGAGGTGACGGAGAGCGCGGGGTAAACAAGAATCTGTGCTTGTCTATGTCTAGTTAACGTGATCACTATTGCTGTAAGTTATTTGGGAGTATATTTCACTTGTGTGTATTGATAGTCAATGTCTGTATTGCACTTAGTAGGATCTGCCTTCCGTGACAGTGATGTAGTTGTCGAAGGGAGCTATGTACTTAAATAAGGGCCCTAGGATACTCATGGTCCAGAGAACAGTTTAGCGTACAAGGTGAGCTATTATATATATATCGACCCAATGGCCCATTAATGTTGCTTATAGTTCACAAGCTTGTGTTCAGTCCCGGGTTTGGGCAAAGGGCACGCAATTCATCCAGCTGGTCAGCCTTAATGGTGTGAATTCGGCAAACTGGATTTTGTAAATGGTAAATTGCCAGTTCAGCTACGCATCATGCTAAGTGGTTGATAAAAGGCTTGTATAATTCTGCATTATTGTCATGTGTTAGCTATGAAACAGCTATGATATGCAGCGCATGAATTTGAGCATGACATAGTGTGGTAAAAAAGAGAGAGATGTAATAGTAGTAAGGGTTATGTATATTGGGAAAATGTGGGATTAACTGGAAAGTATGAAAAGGTGAACAAAATCTCCCTAAATCTCATTAAGTAGATGAAAGAATTGTAGTAGCTTATCCTAGTTATATACCTCTATTATTGGGTATTGTATGGCCTCCCTTTTTGTCTTTTATTAGTTAGCATGTGACAATTTTCATGAATGTTTTATATTTTAGTCAAGATTTTTGGTGAAATTTTCATAGATATTTTATAAGTGTATTACCATGGGTTTTATCTATTAACCCCACGTTTTCCATGTTATTCTGCTATTGCTTCATATGATATTATTCAGTGAATTCATGCAATGCAACTGTTGTTGTCTTCTCTATACACTACACCAGCATTGCAAATCAAAAACACTCGATATCCAAAGCTGATAGTAATGTAGAGCACAAGTAGACTTTTGTTTCCCTTGTTTATGTGTAAGGGCAATATACATGCATTCTCTCCATCTTTAGGCACCTCATCTTGAGCTATACAGACACTTAATACCCAGAATAAGCAATCATCAAGAATAGCACCCCCTTTCTTGAGAAGCAATTGCAGTTCCATTCACTCCTTCAACTTTGCCACTATTCATCTTTTGCAAGCCTTTCAATACCATTGAGCAGGACTCTCTGCATACCTCCGTATCCTGAACACACCAAATGTCCTACTCTGTCATGTAATATATATCAAGTAGTCCTAAATATTCCTCTTTTTTTTCTTTTGCTTGTTACCACTTAACCATATGTTTTAAGTGAAAATGGGGAACAGCTTTTTGAGTTATATGCTGAAAAACTTTGATGGTTGAGAATCCTTCCTTCACTCGGCAGAACAGTACTATATTAGCCATCGTGCTTTTAGCATATCTATAATAAGCTTTATGGTAATTTTTAACTTTAACAAAAGAAGGTTCAGTGGGGTTGCTGGTTAACAGGCATTATTGGGTAATGTAATAATTGACCAGCATACAAAGGAACAGCTGTTGAATGTGTACGTGCTGAGGGAAGCAGATGGGATGGCTGATCCTTTATTGGTGGAGGCATATGTGAAAATTTGTAATGGTTTCAGGAAAAAAGGAAAGTATTTGTGGAAAATGTGATGAAAGTCAGTGAGCTTGGAAATGAGGTTTAGGTACAGAGATATCAAGAGAGACTGAGTGAAGAGTGGCATAGAATGAGAGTGATATGAAACAAGAGAGTTGGAAGGAATTCAGAGAAGCAGTGGGGGTGTGTAGCATGTGGGACGTGGGTATATGAGAAAGTGTAGTGGGTGGTGGGATGAGGAAGTTAAAGTGATAGAGAAAGAGAAAAGACTGATGTATGGACAGTACCTACTTGGAAGGAGTTTAAGTGATTGGGGGGTGTACAAGAGGAAATGGCAGGAGGTCGAGAGAAAATTATGTATACTGAAAAATGGCAAATGAGAAATGGGATGAGAAAGTATCAGTGAATTCATGGAGAATAAGAACCTTTTGGAAGGAAGTGAATAATTTGAAAACAAAATGGGAGCAAAGGTGAAGAGGTATAGAAATATATCTTTAGTTATTTTATTACCTTTAATTTACAGGATACAGCCATGGATCCCCTAGGAGGAGGTGTATCTCATGTGATGGAGGAAGGTGTACTGCAGAAGTTAACAAAAGCCAAAGAGTTTAAGCAGAAGGGTAATGAGCACTTCAAGCAGCAGCAGTTAAAGAAAGCCATTCAGAGTTATCATAGGTAATAACTGTTTTAAGACATTTTTTCTTTTTGAGTAATTATTTTGAGGAAACCACACTTATACCTAGTTTTAACCTGAGAGTGAGATGAGGCCTTTGAATGCCCAAGTATACTGGCCCTGTCATTATTTACAACCAAAGTCAGTATCATTTAACACAATGAAAACAGTATTCTGCCATATTTTGCTTTGTGTCAGCAGAGAGTGCAAGCCCATTTCAGTCATTGCTGAGCAAGTGACAGATTGACTTGTTATGAAATTTGTGAAGGTCTGTGGAGAGTGCACAGTTAAAGAGGCGAGTTCCTGATGGCATCGTGTTTTTATAGAATGACAAAAATGTTCTTTGAATTTGTTTTACTCATTGGTCCTGGACACCTATTTTGCAGGATACCCACCCAATACACACAAATACTACATTCTGCAGTTGGAGTGCTATTTGGAAATATTCCAGCTCTTTACTTATAATCTGTTAGCAAAGTCCTCCATTGTCTTTGGAATACATTGAAAAATATTGTGCAGTTTTTACATAATTTCTTCCAGAAGTGTAAGGGTAGTAGGAACACCTTTGCTAGCCTCCTTCCCCCATGCATAATTTTGCTAAAATCACTCTCAAAGTCCCTTATTTCTTCACACTTCCTGTGTTATTCTTCTTCACTTTTCTCACCAGCTGACACATATGATAAGTGTTTCTTATCACTTAAGTCATACATCAGTGTATGTATTTCCCACAGTCATCATTCTTGCACTACCTGCTAGTTGATGTACATGTACCTATGATTTTGGCCATAGAGGTTCTGAGGAGAGAATATTTATGTCCACGCATTTCTTGCGACAGAAGAGACTTCTTTAGGCTACTAATGATATAATTTTTTTTCTCAAGACAGGTGGAAAAGGTTAGCTCATCAATTGATGTGTGCTACTGTTTAAGGGTTAAGGTGTATTTTATATTTTCTGAAGACTATTTTGCAAAAATTTAGACTAATTGCCCCCTTACACTAAGGGGGGAATGTGAGGACCTACTTGGTGCTTTATGAAGTAGGTTAAGCTTCAGGTTAGTGAGGGTAAGCCAAGGGTTTATGATTTGTTCACAGTTCAGATGGTTTACTGTACAGATAAGATAAAGATGTTTGATAAGCCCTTTAGTACACAAAAATACTTCAGTAGCTACATATTTTTGCTCTTCATAGATGAATTGTTGATTAGTCTTTTTGTTTCCAAACTAGCTGAGCGAAATTGAATTTTCCTGAGATCATGGGAATTGCAATGGGAGATTACAAGTTATTAACATCCAGAAATTAAACTGGAAGTGGAAAAGCAAAATATGTGTTCTGTCAGGATTTTTTTTTTTTTTATTTATGTGCAGCTGCTGAAATGGCACAAGCAAAAAATGCCTCAGTTTTGACCATCTCATTTGAAAGGAGAGATGAAGTGTGAAAAGAAAAGTGGAGATTACAGTTAGAGCTTCTCAGGTGTTTGTTGACCTGACTTAAAGGTGGAGAGAATAGAGGAAAAGATAAAAGGAGGGGAGTTTCTCTTTTTTACTATTTGTGGAAAGGAAGGGGTATGATAACACAGTCAGTCCTCATATGGCTGGTCTTCATCCAGATACTGTTGAAAGTGGCAGGTGAATGCATTTCAAGGATCCAAGTTGAGTTGCAGGGACACACAGATGACTTCCAATAGAAGTGACTGAAATGATGATGGTGGAACAGGCTGTAATGTCACAGCAGATGGATAAGGATGATTGAAGAAAATTGATTGTGCCAAGAGAGGTGAAAGAAGAGCTACCCATATAACTCAATCAGTTTTTGGGATTCTAATTTTGTGATATCTGTTTATTTTGGGGTACCCTAAGATAGAGTATAGCATATGGTTATGCTCGCAGGGGAGTTATAGTAGCATTTTGAAATTTATTAGGAGGAAATGAGTCAGATTTAGATTGTTAAAGAACATGTTTTTGCACTGTTTAATTTAGCCGGGTTACTACTTCATTCTTGAATGCTGCCAATGTTCAAATTGAGAAAATATGTTCACTGCAAGAACGAGAACAAGAGTTGGAGTGAGCAGTGAAGGGAAAGTATGTTGAAGAGTGTAAAGTGGAATCATCACTGTAAAAGGGAATAGTGAAAGATCAGTTACTGAGTGAAGAGAGATACTAAAACTCAGAGGGCCACCACCTGTTGACAGGATAAGAAGGGATAGGATAAGACAGAGAAGTTGCTGCAGTGGAGTGACAAGAAAGGGAGTTGTGCATTAGAGAACGTAAAGAAGCAGGAAAGCCAAATGAGGAAATTTTAGAAAGCAAAGTCATGCCCTACCCTTTCAAATGCTTTGGAGGTGGCAAGGGCCTTCTCAAGAGATCTACCAAATTCGCTGAGAAAGGACCACCAGAAAACTCACCAGTAGACTTTGCATTACTTTGATTAGAAAGAAAGGAATGAGATTCTAAGTGTTTAAAGAAACAGTTGTAGAGAGTTATAAAGACTTTAGAGGTAGCGAAAATGAGTGATATCTTGATAGTTAGAAGTGTTAGAATGATCTTTCTTGGGGATGGGATGCATCAAGGCATACTCATCATGATCTTTCTTGGGGATGGGATGCATCAAGGCATACTCATCAGAAGAAGGGATAGTTTGGGTTTTTAAATAGGTAAAACATGTGAACAAAGATCAGAACTCGTTCTGCGGGACATTATCACAGAACACAAGGAGATATGCTGTCTAGACTATACACCTTCCCAAGTTGTAGCTGAGTGAGTGCTTGGAAGTCTTTTTGTAAGGAAAGGATAGCAGAGGGTGGAGGAGTCGAAGAGGATCCATCCAATGTAAAGTTTAGAGGAAGATAAGGTGCCGTAAAAGAATAGCTTTATCATTTTCAGAGTTAGGTATATATTGACCAGATAGGAAAAGAGGAAGAAAGGTAGGGCTGTAGAAATTTCTGGGTGTGCTTTAGGTTAAGGACTAGAAAAATTTAATGTTTGAAGTGGTTAAGTCAGTAATTCTCATGAAGGCATTGTTGACTTTTTACAAATTGAAAAAAAAGCTTTGCTGTGATTCCAAACAGAGATGAGAGCTGAGTAAAATTTGGGAGATTGGAAGATTTTCATGGCCTGATATGGTCTATATGTGATGGGACTGCATCATAGTAATTGCTATCAAACCTTGACTTGGGGATAAGGTCTAGTGGAAGAAGGGATGCAGGACTCCAGTTCAGCGTATATGGTCTCTGCTATGCAGTCAGCTTAGCTGGAGGCAAACTGGCCTGCAAAGTAGTGTTGGTCCCAAGGAAAGCCCTACAAAAGCTGTATAGGGGATACCAGTTTGTCTTCTCAGATTGCTAGAGTTTGCATATTACGAGGGGAATAGGGGATTAGCATGCCTGGCTAGAAGTTATTGAAATAAAACTGTGGGCGGAAGATCGATATAGGATAGAAATAGTGCATGCATATGAGAAGGTTCAGAGGTAAAATAGAAGTCGATTGTGTTGGAGTGGAGTGGTCATGATGATCAGGAACTCATGTTGGCTGTTTGATTATTTGTTCCAGATCATTAAGGAGGGAAAAGAAAGGGCCTCGACTCCACCAGGACCATCCCGAGTAGAGCCAAGCTATTCTTTGTGATGTACATTGAAATCCCCTGCATAGAGGATTTCAGCGCATGGATGTGAAGAGAGCAACACCTCAATGCAGGAGGTTAGATAGTCAAAGAGTTGTATATAGTTGGAGGGGAAGTAAACAAAGATAAAATCATAGATATAGGGAGTAAAGAAACTTTTAGCCAAACTGAATAAAATTTGGGAGAATCAAGATCTATGAGGCAAGCAGTTGGTGTTTTTGTACAACAGTAAGCACAAACACTACCTTGGAATGAAAATGATGACAAAGAGTATAGTTAGAGATATGATAGCAAAGAGATGGGGCAGGCTTGGACATTTGGGTTTTGTAGAGATAAACTCAGGTGAGGAAGTAGATAGGTGGTGGTCAACAGAGAGGAGGTTGGATCAGAGGTTGGATATATTTGTTGTTGGATTTAATGGCTGTCAACAGCTAAGTAAATGATACAAAGTACAAAAACTAGTCTCTTTTTCTGTATCATAAGACCAGTCATTTGAAATAAATATTGGAGCACATTGTGGAAAATTGCTTCTAGATTTATGATATATCTTAGATCTTTGAGTAAGAAATATACTTTGAATTTGTTTAGTCCAGGTTCGCCAAACACAATACCATTGCCACTCTAGCTTGCCAGCAAGTTGCTGCACAGTCTCTGGCCACTCGCCAAAACAGCTTCTTCATAAATCTGGATTTTTATCGTAACCCTTGATCTGTACAGTTTTCTCTTACCATGCACTCGGGCTGTGTTCACCAGATACCTCTTTGGGACACTCAACTCTCTATGGTTTTAATGCAGTCTCTGGTCATTAACTGTGGCAGTTCCTTCTTAGATTTGGTGTCATCTTATTAACCATGTATCTTTTCAGCTGTCCAGAATCATATACACAAATAGTATCCTTAGAATCTTGTGCAGTGTACACTACTTATTGTGCTCTGAAGGTGAAGTCAGGTACTTTGGTTTCTAGCTTTCCCTCAGCCACAATGCAACTTTATCTCAACTTACACTATAAGTTTAGACTAAAGCTGTGTAGTAACCTTTACTACTGGTGATCATGGTATGAGCAGTTGTGGTCGGAGTAAGCTCAGAAGTGGAACTAACTTCCATAAGTCCATAAGTTTGGTTTAGAAGTGACCACCGCTGTTGAAACATTTGAGAGTTTTGGGAACTTTAAGGATAGAGAATGAGTGTCCATAGCCTGTTGCTGTGGTCAGGCCACTAAAATACAGATAAAGCAGCCCACATATTCCTTGTGTGTCATCGGAGACACCTAAAAGGGGTGGGATTAGGGGGGGTGGAAGTTCTCCCCTCCTGTTTTACATTTCCCAGAGAAAGAATAGAGAAGGGAGCCAAGTGAGAATTTTTTCCCTCTGTGGCTCAGTCATCTTTTCCTTATACTATCTCGCTAATGTGGGGAAGGGTAAATATATATATATATATATATATATATATATATATATATATATATATTCTTTTTCTTTCTTATTTCTTCACCGTTTTCTGCGTTAACGAGGCCGTCAGGAACAGCTGAAGAAAAGACCTCATTCGCTCATATCCATTCTCTAGTTGTTATAGGTAATGCACCAAAAACAACCCTTATGGACAACCGGACCCTACAGACCGTGCGCGACCTACCATACTGATTTACATGCCCTGGTTCTGTCAACTAACAATACGTCGCCCGTTGTACATCACATCAATACATTTCCTTTTTGTCCCGTGCACGCCATTCACCCTCTTGCATGATCAGGCTCCGAACGCTGACAACCTTTTTCACTACATCTTTTTCCAAAAATTTAAGTACAAAATCAGTAATGGACGGTGTTATATCTTCAACATTCTTTTTTCTCAATATGCAGATTGCAAGATATCCATCTAGTATTCAACCTGATCATACAAAAAGTTTTTTCCAAACGTTGTAACATTTCATTAACATACATATTAAAGCTACCGATTGATAATTGTTATAACACTTTGGTGATACAATTTTCTGATGTTTTCTATATTCATGGAATACAGGACTGATCCTGAGTACACTGGAATATTTTACACACATTTGTGGCCAGTTGTAAATTTTACGTTACCCTTATTTTGTCGGTTATATCAGCTCTACGACACTCAACTTTCTTCAAAGTTTTCCATCAAATCCTCATGAGTTAGTTATGCGTCCATCTTGTTTTGCTTTATTTAGGGATTCAGAAATGACATTTCGATTTATAGACACGTAGGGTGACCAAATTTGAACACAATATTCAACGTACGAGTAACTTGTAAAGAGTAAGGATACTTTTCCTGGAATCAGATAGTCCTACCTATAAATCTAAGAATTTTGTTCGCCTTTTTAACTCCTTCTGTGCATCATGTATTTGGCTTCAGATCAGCAGATATTATTGCACCCAAGTCTTTTTCCTGATTTGCTTTTCGCAGTTCAACATAATTCACACCGTAGCTTACTTTTTCATTGACAGCACGTCGACCCCGGTATACCATAGCGTTCCAATTCACTCTATTCCTTGCACGCCTCTCACCGAATGTAAACCTTTGCACTATCGATATTAGAATTCCTTTGCCACATATGAGCCCAGTCCATCAATTTGTCTATGTCCGTTTAAAGCTACAGACATTCAATTTCTACTGTAACTTTGTTTCCCAACTGAGTATTGTATGTGAATCTTTATATCTTACTAATGCAGCCCATTAACAATATCATTACTATATAAGAGAAAGAGAACTGATCCCAAGGCTAATCCTTGTGGAACACCACTTGTTACGTCTAACCATTCTGAGGCTTAACCATTAATCGCAACTCTTTGTTTACGGTCATTTAACCAATTTCCTAACCACCTAAGTACAACCTCAACCATCCATCAATCCGATACGCTCTGGCTGGATAGTTGTCATTGTCTTACCAAGTCTCTGTTAAGCAGATAACCAAAGCTTCTAAGTACGCGTAATTCCATTCAGATGGAGCCTCAAGCTGCTAGACAGTGTTCCTTAATGAGCGAACATTACCTGTCACACACATTGGCAGTGGGATCCTGGAAACCCCGCCATTTGCAGCGTACATGCACACCAACACGTCGCCTTCGCTTTTTTGCCATATCTGGTACGTCTTATCTCATCAGGTACTCCAGCAGGACCCACAGGAAACCCTGGACGGTCCAACGCCAGCAGGTGGGTTGCCATGGGTGAGACGCCATTGGTAAACAAGTGTTACCATCAGGTAACACTCTTTCACCAATGGCGTCTTTGCTACGTCTCTTGTATATCAACTGACTCCTCTAAGTCTTCCTTCTCATTCTTGTATCTCCCCTGACGATGTGATCATTACACGAAAGTGCGCTTGGGAACTTGCGTTCCATTTTCCTTG
>JAUUDZ010024408.1:0-11184 GCA_032361705.1 Panulirus versicolor | reverse complement strand
GGAACCTCTTCAGCTGGTGGTGAGGGAATTTCATCAGCTTTTACTGCAGGTTTTTTCCTCAGTGAACCCCAGATATCATCTTCTTCAACAGCTGGAACTTCTTCAGCTGGTGGTGAGGGAATTTCATCTACCTTCACTGCAGGTCTTTTCCTCAATGAACCCCAGATATCATCTTCCTCAACTTCTTCAACAGCTGGAACTTCTTTAGCTGGTGGTGAGGGAATTTCATCAGCCTTTTGAACAGGTTTTCTCCTCAATGAACCCCAGATGTCTTCTTCTTCAACTTCAACAGCTGGAGCAACGTCCTTGGCTGAGGGTTCTTGAACAGGAACTTCTTCAGCTGGTGGTGAGGGAACTTCATCTACCTTTACCACAGGTCTTCTCAATGGTGGAGAAGTATCTCGTGAACCCCATATATCAATTTCTTCTGGTTCCTCAACCTCAGGAACAACCTTGGCTTCAGGAACTGGAGCAACAACTTCTTCAGAAGGTGGCGGGACTTCATCACTCTTCTCTGCAACTTCTGCACTTGAGTTGATGCTCGTTTTTGTGTTTTCTCTGCTACTAGACTTTGAGTCATTACTACTATTGTCCTGGTCTTTTAGGTGTTCTTCCTTCTCTAGTTCTTCTTTGGTCTGAAAAAATATACAGCATATATCTATTAATCTATTTTTCTAAAACTACCCAATGACCTCTTTCTAAGAAAGAGTCCTAATGTTACCCATGAACTCCTTTTAAAGGCTGCCTTCTTTCTCCTATACTTGTTCGCAATATTCCACATCAACAAAGTAGCACCAGGAACAGATGATGAATGGTCTCATCTGTTCTCTCCACTTAGAGCTCTAGCTGAAAAATGGGCCCTTACCCAGAGCTAAGGAACACCCACCTCTCCATGGCTTCTGCTAGCCATTTCACATGCCCTGCTTCAGCCCACTGACAGCATGTTGCTCTCTATGTGACAACACTAAAAGTTGCTCGATTCTCTGCAAGGTGCACACCCTCTTGCTCATTCTGGCTTGATCACCCAAAGCTTCTTCAACTCCATTCTTATTTTCCCTACTTCCTTGTACCCTCCACTTCTGATAAGTATACCATCTAAGTCAGTCCCTACTTTCTCATCCTCTCCATGTGTGCCCAAAGCATTTTAGCACATCCTCTTCAGCTTTCACAAAGATGCTCTTCTTGCTACAACAACTCTCACCTACCTTTTCATTTCTTATCTGATCAAACCTCCTCATGTGACATACTGTCCTCAAGCATTTTATTTCTAACACATCAACCCTTTTCTGTACTTCTTTTACATTGTATCTATTTTCTATTCTATCCCTACAGCATCTTTGGATCTAATGTAGCATCAAACAAACACACTGATTCCTTTTTCCATGCATGCCTCAATGCACCCAAGACAAGTTTGTTACAGTTAAACAGTTATTAGAGTATAAATTTTTTCCTTCCATGATCGACATTTCAAGGGAGATTCATATCTCTGTGTACTTACGTATCTACAGCTTTTTCCATATTTCTCTCAACCCAAACAATTGTCAACAGTGAAAGAGGAAACTAACTTTTATTAATGAAAAAAGAAGGAATGATTCAGCAGCAGCTAATCTACAGAATCATCTAGAAGGAAGAAAGCTTATGAATTATATTTTGTCAAGTGAAATTCATTAAGTTGGTATTCTTTAGTCCAAAATCCCTTGTGGTGAATTCACTAAGTGCATAAGTATCAAGATATCAAATAAAAACCTCATTTCAGAGTGATCAGCATTTTTTGAAGAGATTAGTACAAATAATGGAAATGAAGTACTTATGTTTTACTGGTGTAAAAGTGCCAGTGCTGTTCTTACATATTCTTATAGTTTTGTGTAAATTTCTGTTATAAGAAAATTTTTCAATCAGTCTTAAAAGTACATTCAATAGCAGAATCTTCATGTAACTAATCGTATTTACTATATTTAAGACCCCATCAGCAAAAATGAACGAGGTTCCACTATATGGTGTATATCTACTTTTTGGGGGACCACCCAACCTAGAATCATCACTGACTTGAAGGGAGTTCACCCTTTTCAATGTGTTACTGTTTTACTTTTTGCAGAATCTGTGCTAACCTTTTGCAAATAAACTACAAGAAAATGGTATCTCTCTTACAACCTGACAAAATCCGTAGTTGGATAGCATATACTGACCTTCACTCTTGTTCCTTGTACTTTATGCTTGAGAAGAAGGTCTACAAGCTTTTGATTCCCAACATAACAGGCAAGGTACAATGCACTCTGTCCTGTTACATCCTTCATGTTAATGTCAAAAGCCATCTCATATTCATACTGCCCTGTCTTGTCCCTGCATAAAGTAAGAATAGTCATTTATTAATGAGGTAAGAGAAAGCTGACTTTGCAGATGAGATTAAAACCTCAAAGACACTCACAAAGCTATGTAAATAAATCTTTACACAAAACAAATACAACAATTTTGTTTGTTATATCAATTCATTCTGATTTCATCACTCAATGGAATGTTTGTGTGCATTGTAATGTGTGGTGTGCATAAAAGCAACAAAGATAGATAGCATATATATCATGGCTGGAATTATGAGAGTAGATACAGAACAAAATGAACAAGGAAACTGGTGTGAAGATACTGTTACAGAGATGGAAGCCTTCCATGATGGTATGGATATGCAGGACACCTGAAAAAGTTTAAGGGTAGAGCAACTTAATACAAAAATGCTTTATGAATGAATATGGATTATGTGCAAGGAAAAAATTTTCTATTTTGTGTGCATGGGTGGAAATGCAATGGAAACATGTAACAAACCAACATGAAAAATTAAGAAATGTTTACATTAGTCTGGAGACACCATTCACATTATTACACTGGACATGTACTTAGGATGTGTTTGAGTGTGAACTCAGAGGCTGCATGCAAGTATACCCTATGAAAATGGTAAGTCAAAAATGAAAAACAAATACATAAAGCTGATTTCAAATACTGAGCATAAATATTTGAAGGCTTTTCAGAGGGATTTGTCATGTCTCAACTGTAAGCCTGGTAACATTTTACATAACTGGAGGTTTGATTTAACAGAAATGCATGATGGAATAATATACATTGCATACTATAAGAAACAGAAGCATTCATGATAGATCAGCAAACATCTGCTATTAAGTGCTGGTGACACTACACACCATCTGGCCATCAAGTACAAAATTCCTTATGCATATCAAGTTTCCATGCTTCATGATTATACTCTTATGAAATTTTTACCTTTACATCCTTCATATATGGTAGAAGCTGAACTTTTAAAAAGACTGAACAATAAAAAGTAAACACAATACTGACCAGTACTTGCGCAGTGAATCATCTGGGTAAGGAAACTTCAGCAGCAGCTCTAGAACTGCTGCATGACCATTGATGATGCAAGCATGCAGAGGCAGCCACCGTTCTACTGTGGAGACACTCACCAGGGTTGGGAATTTCTGCAAGTTCATCAATACAAAGTCCTTCAGAAAAGAAAACAATTTCAATAATCTCCAACATTTTTTACCAAAGCCATTATGATTATATTATTTTCTCTTGAGAGAATATGCCTCTATGGCTGGATTAATGGTCCTTCAAGTAATTATGCGTTTTTCTTTTAGTTCTGAAAAAAACAGAATGGTTGTGAAATGTTTACTTATATCTAATAAAATGGGTATCATTTAAAAGTAATTCTCTGAATGACAAACTGACATAAGTAGTTTTGTTAGTCATATGCTTGAAAAGTGATATATTAAGAAGAGTTATTTATCTTAAACACAAAAGCACTCTAAAAGTGCAGGTGTCAAATAAAACATATTTCAGAGACTAGAAAGCCTACTTTGCATAATGAGCACTGTTACCTAATCTGAGTAACTGGATACTATAACATTATTTCTACTCAAACATTCCTCTATACCTCATCTGAATAATCTTATTTTTAAAACTTATATACCATACACAATTTCTTTTCTATTCCTAAACCTTTCATACTAAAATTTTCAATCTAAATATCTTTTAAAGACACTATAATAAAACAATTTTAAACACACTATAATTCAATGTCAGATATACTTTAATGTATCTTACACATTTTAGCACTATATGTTACTTCCTATCTATCTTTAATACATCAAAACTACACTACTTCTATCTTTATACATTAACAATGGTAATTCCTACCTATTTTCTATGCTTCATCTGTAATTCCAAACATTTTTCAAATATTTCGACATTTCACAAAACTTACTTACGGATCAACTTTTAAACATAATTGTCATCTAATGATCCTCTATACTTGAGAAGTGTACATTACTTCCTACCAAACTGTTCTTTAAATTTCAGATATATAACGCCTCATGAAAAAGTTTCCCATCTGTAATTCAAATCTCAACTGGAATACAATTTCTTACCAAAGATTGTTTCTTTTAATCTTTTACTCACTTTGAGCAGCATTTCAGCTATATCCCTACGACCATAGTAGCAAGCAATATACAGTGGTGAGTATTTTGTGACAGGATGGATCCTGCCATCTGCCCCATGGTCCAGCAGCAGGCGCACCATTTCACGCTGACCCTCCTCGCAAGCCCTATGAATACAAAACTCCTTAAGTACCTAGAGCTTCATTTACTAATACTTATGGCATCTGCATAAAATGGTGTTGTTAATTCAACTTTTGTCTTTGTTATGTTATTTGATCTTATCTAGCCAGTTTCGGCCAAGGGGACATTAGACTTGATCTCACTGTGGCAAGGTGGAATGCAAGGTCTTGCCTGGACAACATTTATTAATGATTCAAACTTAATTGATCTCTCTTGATCTGATACAACACTTATTGGCCAGCTAAATTTCTTCTTACATGACACATGACTGGTTGTGTAAGATTTGAGTCTGACTATTTGTCTTGAGTGAATTTTTCACAAAGTTTGTGAATCTGCAATATGTTCATATAAAAATCATCTCCATCACTCTATTAATCAGCAATGTAAGTGCAACCTAAATCTTTTATCCTAATTTAGTCGAGTGAAAATAAATATGTTCCTGGAAAGGGTTGAGGAAATAACCAACTTTAAGCCAATATACATCTGATTTCTTGTTCCAAAAAGCTGCAAGTGTTGTAATCCACCATCCTGTATGGACATCAGGGAATAACTGAAAAATTTTCTTGCTAGGTAAAAAAAAAAAAAAAAAGTATGATGACAATGCAAGGGGGAGTTTTGCTTGAAACGGTTGTCCTTGATTGGTGATTAATGAGAAAACCAAATCATTCAAAAAAGAAGGTTTGTCCTCCTGTTCCAATTGAGCTGGTAATTCAGAAAGATGCTGTCTTTAAACCCAATAAAGGCTCAGATAATCTCTTTTACATATGACTGTATGAGCAAGAAGAAACAAGATTCTCACTTTTTATTTTATAAATATGAAAAACGAAACATATAGTTTCTGCTTTATACAATAATTTCAGAGCTTATACCTACAATTATACTAATATGATGGTGCATTCAAAGAATATGAAACAGTGATTTTTAATATAGAAAATTCAAAATGGGTTATTCAGGCTCCTTTCTAATGTGGCTTTAGACAATATCTAAATGGGCTAAAAGCTGAAAAGAAAATTATGACTAAAAACTTCTTAAAAGATAATAAGTATTATATACAAGCCCAAAAAGGTTGGTCACAACTACGAAATTAATCAAAAACAAAATACAGGTTTCCTGCATTATAAACAAGTTTACTTTAAAGATTTTCAAAGTTGATAAATTTGATTTTCAAGACCAAAAATTCAATATAAATGGTGTGGTTCAGAATTAAAACATATAGTGTGAACATGAGAGATGCTACAAATGCTGGAGGAAATATTTATTTTACACAACTGGAACAGATTCTTTGAAGTTAAGAGACTGGCAAGATTACACTCACCAAGTTTGTGAGGTTGGCTGGTATGTAGCCCATTTGGTGGTCTACCTTACATTATCAAACATCAGTTCACATGAAATACTTCTTTTCAAGAGAGGAGCTAAGAAATAAGACAATGATCAACTGTCAAACTCAAGTGTGAAAATAATAACCAGAGGAAGAAGTAATGCAACAAAGAAGACAAAGAAAGTGATTTTGCCTTTGTGAGCTGCTGATCCTGATAACTCACTATCTCACACATTTTAAGGGTCCAATTTATACCAAATGACAACAATTTCCCTTTGATGTATTTTGACAAGGTGGGGGGCAACCTGGGGGCCATATCAAAATGAATCCGGTGGCAACTGCTGTTGTCCGGTCATGAACAAATGTTTAAAAACTATAGCTATTTGTAATGTTAATTCTTTTGATAATTTTTTTCAACATGTTTTCATCTGTAAATGACTGTTCTATGATACACACAATTAAGACTGAATCTGAAAGGGAGAGAAAAAGAACACCAATACCATAATTAATGATGTTTCTTTCACTATTATCTTATACATTTGCCTACATTTGCCTTTCTCCTTATTCTTCTCCATAATAATAATCTCAGTTCAAAAAGATATTAAAGTATAAAAAACAACAACAAAGCACAAGAGGGACACTTCCCACATAACAATGTGAGTGGCACATATTTAACTTGGTGGAGGACACTGGATACGTGCAAAAAGAGAATGAGTAACATCTTGCATATTATCCAACTTCAATACATAAAAAAACAACAAACGAATAAAAAAAAAATTGGGGGGGAAGGGGGGGGAATTTTCAAGTGTGATGCCAATGCTTTTTCTGTGAATCTTAAAAAGCAATGACAATGCATTTGTTAACATACATTTTTTTGGAAGACGAGTCTGTCATCACTGGTTCATTACAGTGCTAAAAGCTGTTAGCTTTAAATAATTTTCTTTGAACACCATTTTTCAGCAATGAATAACTTGTTTAAAACTGGGGATGCTGGTATTGTAGTCTTCCTGGAAATATGCAATTTCCAAAATTCTTAGAATAACATACTTGAAAAGTAATGTGTTGGATCCATTTGGTGCAGAATTGATGATGATCTGTGCCTCAGCACCCAAGTCTCGCAAGATGGCCTTAGCTCGCGATACATCCCATTTGCTGCAGGATTCACGAAGGGCAGAATGCAGTTCTTGGCGAGCAAGTTCTCGTGCATCTGAAAAAGAAAAAAAAAAATTTCAGAAAAAAAAGCCAAGAAAACATGCTAAGAAAAGGTTTATTTTGTACAAGTTATTTAAATGATTCTTAATTTCATGTGTTCCTAAATTTGCACACACAAAAGAAGTGCTCAATACCACAAATACAGTGACTTGCTAGTTATGAAAATCTGCTTTTGCCCACTGGTTATAATCATCATAACGCAACTGATGGAACTTTTCTGAGGGATTCCAATACAAAGGTTCATGAGGTTATTCACAGAAATTAGTTTTCCATGTCCAGTTATGACTACCCTCTAAGTACTTGTAAGCAAGAAATAAGTCTCTCAATGGATTTAAGAAATACAGTGAAAGAATAATAAAGTGTATGGTAAAGCATCTTTATTCCTATCTAAAATCAAAGGTATGTATATGATGCAGTATTTTGTATTCCTAATTTGTGTTAAACTTCATTCACAAAGTCATGTGGCAAAACTAATTCCTCTGTCATATACCTTCACTATTCACAACGTTCAATACTAAATGTGAACGAAACAACCATTATAGGAATATTCACCAACTTACTGAGCATGAATAAGCAGATCTTTCATGAAATAATAGTAATCTGAATGACTGTAGATGAACACCAACTTTGTGGATATCATTATCCTTCGCTGCAATGTAACAGACATCGAAATCATTATGGGAAAAACATTAAAATCTTATTAAATCATAATTGTAAATAAGATCAGATCATGAATACAAAAAAATGGCTCTCATGAAACTGCCAGCCGGGCAGTGAGTTCAAATTTCGCGGGTGTGCGCGCGCTGGACGCCCCGCCCGGCTGGTGTGGAGCTGCGTGCGGCGGCGGCACTGGCGCCTGACGCTGACCACACCACAACAAACGTTCACCCGAGACGCTTCTCTTCCACGCTCCTGGGGATCAATGGACAGAATTCAGCATTGATTTACAACCTGACGCATTACAGAGGCCATGGCAAAGCATCATCCAGATTTGATCTTCTGCAGGAAGCAGCCAGGAGTAGCTATCGGCCGTCTGTGCGAGAAATGCGACGGCAAGTGTGTGATATGTGACTCTTATGTGAGGCCGTGTACCTTGGTACGGATCTGTGACGAGTGCAACTACGGCTCCTACCAGGGACGTTGTGTCATCTGTGGAGGGCCAGGTAGGTCCTATCAATTGCAATATCATCCATAAATGAAGTCAGGAATCCTAATTTCCTTAACACGAGTCGAACAAAATTATTCTAGCTATGAGCAAGGCCCATGGCATGGTTTAAATGTAGAACCTGAAATAATTGTTGTGCTTGTTATGCCGACTACTCGATACCGGTGAGTCAAGCGTTATTTTGATAACTAGTGTATAAAATTCCATGTGGACCTTCTCTGGTATGAAAAGAAGTTGGAGGGAGGGCCTCGGGTTAACGGAAGGTTGACTGGTATGACTTGTTTTAACGTAACATTTAGTCTTCAAGGTGGGATTGGATATGAAGTCTCAAAACATGGACTTTTTGCAGGTTGAAATTAATTTAACCATCAAAATTAACATATGAACCTTTGTAGAAAAAAAGTATTATTCAGTTGATAAATACCTGTAAAATTATGAAATCACAGGAAAAACTTTGACCCACCAATAGAATCTAGTCGGCAAAAAGCAATTTCAGTGAGTAATAAAAATGAGATTTGCAGCAATTGGATGTATAATAGGGTTGATTAACATAACAGATGCAGAATTTAGAAAGTATTAGATTTATGGCATTAAAAAACTAACACTGAAGTATAATTAATAAGTATTTAGCAATGGTAATACAATTTAAGGTCATTACAATAAGAACGTGAGGTTAACATACCAGCAATAATTTTACACAGCTAGAAATCAACAAAACAAGTGAAAACCTCAGCTTCTTTCCCCTAGGGATTGAGATTTATCTAAATTTTCAACAATTAAGTCTTGCTAAGTGTAAGTCATTGCTTATGCTAACTGGGATATTTATCAATGTGGCACCTTCAGTCTTATAAAACATCAGTACCATTACTAATGTTTTGTAAGAAACACTTGTAGTCAGACAAGAATTATTGGTGGCTGTTGAGGATTTTATGTACAAATACAAGCTTTTCCTTGCTTTCCAGTAGTGGTCATAGGTTATGAATATCCAAAACTATCATGAATTTTGCTACAGGAGCTACACTAATCCAGTTTTATATTTGTATGCAGTAATTCATTTTCTTTTAATCAGAGCTAGAGTTAACTGTATTTACTTATACTTGCAGGTGTCTCTGATGCTTACTACTGTAAAGAATGCACGGTCTTAGAGAAAGACCGTGATGGCTGCCCAAAGATTGTCAACTTAGGCTCTTCGAAGACAGATTTGTTCTACGAGAGAAAGAAATATGGTTTTAAGAAAAGATGAACCGAAGGCATGGATACTACTTCATATAACTGTGATTGTGAATTACATGTTTACAGAGGGACTGATCTTTTGATCCTATTTTTTATTGATATCAAAATAAAACAATAATGTTATTAAAAAATAAAATATTGATATTTTTTGAAGTTTCATATCCCATATGCAATTACTGTACTGATATAATCTTGAAATTATACTACCAGGGATGTGGCCATGGTAAAGTTAAAATTGTAAGAAAATAACCAAAAGAATATGAATGGTAAAATAGTGAAAAACTTTAGGATGATTAAATCCAACATTAAAAGCACTGAAATGCTACTTACAGTACATTAAAAACAATTCGTTAAGGGCATTAACTACCAAAATTTGTACAGGTCCACTGAATTCCAAATGGCAGCCAACTATGGGAATTGCAGTTCAGCATATATATACACATGCGCAATTTCACTCGAACTTTTAAAAGGTGGATGTTCTATCTTAACGTAAGGAAACAATACAGTACTGTGAAAGTCAGGTAAATCAGGGCACTGATTTGTATTCATTCCTTGAAAGCTCTTAAAGGTATGACAACGAAGGCTGATTTTTTTTTTCAAATGTTAACTGAGCCAGGTACCCATTTCATCGGTCCCTTAAGGGTGGATGAACGGCTGGGTTGACTGTGTGACTGTGAACCGACAGCCACAGCCAGGATTCGAACCTATGCGCTCAACCCTTGGCAGCCCGTGAATGCGTCACCACTACACCACGGAGGTCCTTAGACTACTGCACTTCACCTGTACAAAGGGAAAATTGTCGGAGGAGGTTGCGCGGACGATACGTGCGAGGAATATGTGATGAGAAGGATGTTGTACAACAACGGTGGGACAGGGAGTGGAGCTTCGAGGTCCAACTTGAGATAGGATAATGCGAGTGTATCTTCGAAGAAGCTTCCGTCCGTAAAAGCCACAATGGGTCAGTAAAAATATTGTGGATAATGAAGGAAGTGTATGAGGCCCAGGCCATTGGAAAGGCGTATATGTGTATAACCTTTACTTTCTCACCAGTCAGAATAGTGAAGAGGTGTCGCTACTCTAGAGTGGAGAAGTGGCTCTTTTTGAGAGCAAAAGTCTCCCGTAAAAAGTCAGCAGATGGGAGAATGAAATACTAAAGTGTGTAAGACGAAAGTTTTCTTTTCTTTTCTGCAGTGATCTTAAAAAGTTCAGAGATGTGTTCTATATCTAGAGATGATGTTAGTCAAAGAATATCTGAAACAAAAAATGCAACAAAGGTGTGCCTGAAGACGGGAGGTGGCTGGACACTTCTGTTGCAAGAAATCATCAGTGCTGTAAGGCTTAAGTGTTACAAGGTTAGTGTTTCGCCCGCGTGCAATGGCTGCCAGGGGTAGTGACATTTAGGTGGCTGCAGTAAGATAAAGGTGCTTTATGAGCAAAGCGAGAGGAAAAATTGTGTGCGCTAGTGTCACATAGAAATATGTTTGAGAATTTTATGTATAGCAGGGTAGAGAAGGTAATAAAAGGTGGAAGGCAACGGACTAGGGCCCTAAGGCACTGTAATGGTCATAGCAGAGAGAGAGAGAGAGAGAGAGAGAGAGAGAGAGAGAGAGAGAGAGAGAGAGAGAGAGAGAGAGAGAGAG
>JAUUDZ010024397.1:0-11184 GCA_032361705.1 Panulirus versicolor | reverse complement strand
TGGCTTTTGGATTACGTGAAAAATGATCGGTTGTGTGATGGAACTTGGAATTGTCTGCTGGCTTTGATTTGTTTATCTGCTAAATTCTGTTGCGTAAATATGCCAATAAAGAGGCATCGAAGTGTGTTGGAAGTTATGCAAAAAGTGACAGGAAGCCGTGAAACATATGCCAGTGATATTGCGCTTCTCCAAATTGAGTGTTGTAGTTTTCGAAAACAGTAATAGTGCAGCCCCCTGACATTAGGTCCAAATACTCTGCTGCAGGGACAAATTTGCAATTCTATGACCACTTATATGATTATGGGGCTCAGAATGCTTGTCAGTGGGCATAAGAAGATATTTGTTTATCAAGATAAACGGATGTATTTGTTAAAAAGAAGTTTATTTCAGTTCTTATTAATGTGATGTAATTTTGATCAATTTGCTAGTGCCTTAAGTTGGTATGACTGTTTAGCTGGTTTACATTGTTATGACTGGAAGGGGCTATGACATATGGCCGTTTTGTATGTTATGACGGGAGGATAAAAGGTGTTGTTCAGAAAATTAGAGTTTATTGTTACAACTCATATAATAGTAAATGATTTCTGCAAAGCCATCAAGTTAAATATTAAGTTTTATTGTTATTTAATGTCATGAATGTGCTTGATTTACTTTTGGATCATTGTTTTTCTTTTGAACTGTATCACCATAGCAATTATGATAACCTTGGTTTAGCATTAAGGACTAACAATATCATGGCCGTTGTGTATGCTGGGTCTGTGCTGGGAGAACATCAAACGTGGCTAATATATGCATTCATGGAACACAATGTATGCTGATGGCCAGTTATTTTATGGTATTGGAAGACACTAAATCATATTTGAAGATTGATATTAATTATCTCTAGAATATTATGTAACATTAGCATCCCCATGGCTTTTGCAATATTAGTAATATTAAGGCATTCGACACTAGTGGGTCAAATCGTATTTTGCTTTTTTTTTTTGTGTTACTGATGAATGTGTCAACTTTGCCTGTTAGAGATTTTTTCAGATTTCTAAATTTATAAAGATATCAGTTTAATATGCGAAAAAGTCAATTTTGATGGCACTAAGTCTACCAAAGTTCTGGGTCTCAGTGGGAGAGTGCAGTGCATGCATGCCAGTCGCCATCTTGAAGTCGGCAGTGACGGGTCAATTAAAACAGTCTGACCGATGACCCCTGGCTTCCCGACCTCAGTCAGCCTCAGCGTAACCCAGAAATGGGGTAGTGGAAACAGTGACGAAAATGAACTAATCGGCAAAATTACAAGTGGACCCACTGGTGACGAATAGCCGGCAAAATAACTACTGTTTATGATGAGCAATTTATAATTTTCAGATTTGATATTTGTATATGAAAGTGTGTACAATGTGCATGACAAAGAATGAAAGTACTTTGAAAAGACTCTAGTGACATAATAGAGGACATCTTTGGCATGCCAGCTAGCATCCTTATCAATCAAGAACTGGGCCCTCGTAAACACAATCCTCCTGTTATGTCCATAGGGAGTAACATGTATTGATCATGAGTCACCCCCATCAACCACCACATTTCCCCATATAACAATTGTTGAAACTTCTTGCTTTCTTGACTGTTTAACCAACCCAACCTTACCTTCACGACGCGTATTTTCATCTCATTCAAAATGTTGACTTACGACATTTTAGCCAATATTTACCCTGTGGCCTTTGCAGCCACACGTGGTATTACCAGTCATGAGGACGCCAAAGGCTCTCATCGATCACGGTTAAGCTCACCCAGGAAACTACATACACGTAGTAGTGATCAGCCCCCCAGCAGTCAGCACAAGAGCGATCAACAGCCGTTGCAGCACGATTACCATCTCATCCCCGACGCCTGTGACACTCCAAACTACACCGATTATCCTGATAGTGATTTGGTCCAAGGGGAAGATCCAGACTACGATGCCAGTAACAACAATCAAACAGATATCCTTGATCTCAATCAGCTAAAGGTATGCTAAAATAAATGTTATGCCCTTTATATATTTCCCACCCTTTTTCAGTTGAATAATAAAATTTCTGATGAACAGTCGAGTAATCCATATTACTGAAATGCTGTAAATGCTGCACCATTTCATAAGTGCAAATTAATTCTGCCGCGGATGTTACCGGACTCCGTCCGCAAGTGCTTACACCTAGTGCAAGCTCTTTCGGCGAGGTTGATCATCATTGGATGCATTATCCTCTTCGGGGAATTCCTTGCTCCAAAGAAGTGTTATGGGTAGCTGCGGAGAACAAGCATAGAATGAGTCCTAGGTTTGTATGATAATGATAAAAGCAATTGTTTGTGCCAAAGTAAAGGGATAATGAATTGATGAATTCTGCTTAAACTTTGATAAAGTTGTGATTTCTGTAACTGAGGTTGCTTTTCGTTTCACATTACAAATGAAAAGGAATTCGTCCAAATATTTACACTAGAATCGGATATGAATATGTGGCTTTTGTATGTGTGTGAATGTGATAACCTGTCCTTATGTAGTCTTGGTTATGGGGAGGAACCTTGCACTCTTTATGCCCCCATCTCTTAACCTTGTGTTTTGCTGACATAGTTTATTGAATTTTTCATGACTACTTGCATTTATTTCCCCTATGCATTGTTTGTCCATTTCCAGAATTCTGTTGTTGAAGAATTCTTTCTTATGAACTCTCATACACTTTCTAGATTTATCAGTTGTACCCTCTTGTTTTGCTTGTATTTGTGTGCATTTGTGGTTGTCTATCAGTCTAACCATATCTTTAAAACCTATTCGCTCTGGGAACTCCCATCAAGGAGGTGGCCATGGTGAAAGAGTCTCCACTTATCCCTGTCCTTACATGTCTCCCTTGAATATACCATTCCATGCATCCTTCCTCCATTTCTCTCCCTCTAGTACTCTTCCACTCTCACAACCCTGTCACAGGTGGTCTTCCTCTCACACTGACCCATTTAATCATGCTGTTGTACACTCTTTGTAAACTTCCCATCTTGCATTCTTTCCCCATGCTCAAACACCAAAGTATTATGTTTCACCTGCTATACTATTTCACAATTCATTCTCTTTGCATTCCCTGCCATTCCAAATCTCTCATACACCCCCTCATTACTTTCTTCATTCCCTCTGGTCATAACCACATGCTTCTTTTAAATAACTGCTTTCCACAGTCTGGACTCTTGAGCTCTGTGACTCATCCCATGTCCATGTTTTGGCTGCTAGGCCAGGGTCAGGAGGACCATGCTGCCCCATAATCCTTTCCTTGTGATTATTTGTTTGTGCTTTTTCGTTTAGGAGTTTTACTCTGTAGAGCCTTAACCTTTCACCTGTATTAAATGATCTCTTTAGACATATTTACATCTTCATTTGCAGTTTCCATCATTACAGAAGTTTGTTCCAGGTATCCAAAATTCTTTCTATACAAGTGTTTCTTCACATATTTTATTTTTTTTTTACTTTCTTGCTGTGCCCTGTGACATGTCATTGCTAATTTTGAAGAACTGAAGGTTGCTTATTATATCAGATCCATCCAAAAACTAGTACATTCCAGTGATTTCTCCCATCTCTTCCCCTTCCATTATGGTTAATTCTTAGACCCACCCCATTAGCTTTGTTCTGCTATTTTTAGTCTTCTTTGTCCTCCTTCAACAGCTCTATGTGTCCCCTAGTTTGACTTTAATGTATGCTCTAAGTACTTTTTCGAACATTTCCTCATCAATATGCATCAAAGCAAAATCTCTTTAAAGATTGTTCCTTACTCTGATATTGAAAGGTCTGTGTAACAACGAACCAGATATTGCATATTGGGATCTTGTTTCCTCATAAACTTTGTGAAGATGACATGTAATGAATGAGTGAGGAAGGGTGATTTATGGTGAGAGAGAGTGATCTAAGGTGACCGTGTAGGGGAGTGTAAAAGAGTGCAAGTGAGGGTGAGTGTGTGGAGTAGAATGAGAGAGTTTGGATTGACAGCAGATGGTGTTGGGCTGGGTATAGATAATTAGAATGTTTCTTTTTTTATTGTGTAGGTTTGTTTTTATCATTCTGAATTATTGGTTCCATATTGGTAGCTCCTTAATACCTTAATGTACAATATGACCCTTTCAGTGATTTAAGTTCTTGCACCTTTGAAGTTTATTTTTCAAAAAGACAGATATTCTTAGTTTTTTTTATTTTTTGCATGATATTTGAATGCTCATGACATGTATATACCATACTGAAACTTTTGCATCACTTTTAAGCTTCATAAAGTAAACAGGCTTGTAAGGTTTTTTCTCATTTTTTAAATTTTCAACAGAGTTTTAGCAAGAAGTCAGTGGCAGTTCCCATTTCAGCTTACCCAAAATCCCTCATACAGTGGCCAGTTGACGGCTCAACAAAACATAGGCGAATTTCTGAAGTGAAAAAGCAGGTAGGCAATGAAGGAACTTTGATCGTATTTAATAACAGTTTACATTTGAATGTTTTGACGTATTCTGCTAAATGTATTAGGGTTGAAACTTTGGTAGAGTTATTGAAAGATGATGTCCTTGATACACACATCATTAGTTTGTGGCAGACTGGTTTAAGATCAGTGAGTTCTTTCAAAACGGAGAGAGTGCAGCCCCATTCATTGATGACAGAGTTCGTAGTGTAAGCTAGGAAAGGGGAGATATTGGCATTTGCGTCTGTATTTATACACTTATGACTTTATCCTAAAGTCCAGCTCTCTTCTTCCAAGAAATATTGTCTCAGTTACCTACAATATCCGATGTAAGGTCTTTTAATGATAGTATGTGGATTACTGTAGGGCTTTATTCCTGGGTCCTTTCTTGTAGTCATTCAGTTAGAGTCATCTATATTTCATTGTGAATTTTTCCTGGAGCCCAGACTATTAATGATAACTTAGGCAAGTTTTTACCAGTGAATATCAGGTTTAGTTATGGTTTTATTATATCTTTTATAGGATATGTGCTCCTAACACTGGGCCCAGGCATGTTTAAAGAATATTCCTTTTTTATTGCATTCAAAGACAATATTCTTAATACCTTAACTTTCAGGTAAAACTACTTGGCAATTTCATCAAAATGACTGTTGGTAGTGGCCATCATGCTGAGGCTCTCTCAGATGACAAAACTCCCACCAACCCTTCACCCTTTTCTGGCCATGTGGACATGTCAAGAATCCCCCTTCATAATCTTGCTCACTCTGCTGATGAGGGAACAGTGGCATCTTGGGAAGATGTTCAAGGACACATACAAGCGGGGAAAATGAAAGAGGTAACAGTACATAGCACATTGATACTGGTTTTAGAAAGTCCTTGGATTTGTGAATGCATATATATTATTACCTGAAAGTAGCAAGTTTAATAGCTTATGACTTAATATATATATTTCTTGATTTTTCAGGCTAAACACTTAGTTCGGGACACAGATTGGAGTCTAGGTAGTCCAGCACGTGAAGACCTCTGGCGTGAAATATGCCGTTACCACTCTTCTGAAAAGGATTTTGGTGACTTTTACTATTGGGATACCGTAAAACAGATATATGGAACCACTGGTAAGTATTTTATTTGAATTTTAATGATTATTTTAGAATCACAAAATTTAGCTGTTGGAAATTGTACATATTTTAATGATTATATAATTTGCAGATTCCAGTTACTCTTGTTGATTGAAAAGGGTTGTTGTTTGATTTCAAACAGTTGAATTCGATATTATTAGTTATGGTATCTAATAACAGTTGGAGCTAATAGTCTGTTGTGTAACAGTAGGGAAATGAGGTTTCGGTTATGCTTTTCACAAAAGTAGAGATGATACAAGGAAGCTGGTTGTAGTTAGTTATATGAATAAATAGGTAGGTAAGAGAGTGTCTCGAGAAAAGGATAATGTTGAAGGAGTACGTTAAACACATAAATATTTATTTTTATTTCTAACTACACAGGAACCATTCCTGTGAAAGAGTCCTGGTGTTAAACAGGACTTTTCCAAAGGTTCCTGCAGCCCAAGGCTGCACTGCTGCCACTAGCAATGTAGACTCCTTTGAAGTGAGAGGTTTTTTGACAAGTCTGTACTTCCATAGATACAGCTTTGCCAATGGTAACTTTTCTCTAGAGGTGTAACCTGGAGCAGACATATTCCAGCAACACCAACACAGAGATATCCATTAATATATGTATTATAGAAAAAGAAGTAGAACAAAAAGGGGCTTGAGTAATATTTTCTTGATAAGAAAACTAAGTTGTTAAAGGCAGTTAAGAGAGGAAATAAGGAATACAGATGTGGGATGTGTGCTGTTAGTTGAGTGAAAATTTAGTAATATCATTTATGATTATTGAAAAAGTTGAGAAAGGTAGTGAGATGAGGTAGAAAGTGAAAGATGGGAAGCAGATTACTGGTGAAGCAAGAGAATTTGTGTATGTAAAAAAAGTACTTTGAAACATTACAAGAGGGAACAGTATCCACATTAAGTGTAGAGAGAGGTAGATATGAAATTTTTGATAAGCCCAAGAGTACAGAGAGTTATTACTAGTGGTAGAAAAGGTGAAATACATTTAAGTGTAGTTCATAACTCACAAGAGAAGTTAAATGAGAAGTTAGGAAACTTCAGTGAAACAGTACTGTTTAGATATCAGGTGGTTTGGAGGCATTTGGAAAGTGCATTGATTAATGATGCTGCAGTGTAGGGGAAGGACAGATAAAGAATGAAAAATGTTGAAATAAAGAATTCAGCAATTTGGCTTAGGAGAAAAAGAGAACCTGGAAGGAGAGTCCAAGTCTTCCAGAAAAAAATAGAAAAGTTAAGATAATGAGACAAATAGATTAAAAGAATGCACATGATAATCTTTGGAAGAGAGTGATTGTGGATGTACAAGAGGATAAGATTTCTTTTTAGACAGGGATAGTTGAATATAGAGAAGAGGTTAGTATGAGGAATGCTGTTTTGCTGGACATGTCAGAAAGGCTGCTTATGACAGGATGAAGTTTGCAAGAGAGGGGAGTATGTTTCAGAAATTATTGGAAATATGGCTGTTATTGCATTATGATCTGCTCAAGAATTGCAGTGATGTATGTGCATGTCTTTCTACAGGGAGTGTAAGAAGTGATGTAGGTGCATGTCTTTGTACAGGGAGTGTAAGACAGTTGAAGATTAAACATTTATTGTGTTTAGTTTGGAGATTGCATCTTAGCCATGAAGGGTCATGTGATGCAGAATATAAATGAGAAAGCATAATTTGTGCATGCCTTGGGGGTGGTGTCCAGAATGTAGATGAGAAAGCCTAATTTGTACCTGCCTTGGAAGTATAGTTTCTTAGTTTAAGATTTGGTTGGAAGGGCAGATGTTTTTTGCTTCTCGAATCATTACCATACATGTATGATTTGTCAATTTTGAGTTTCACATGGAAATGGTCTACTGCTGTTGCAAAGAACTGGGTGCTGAACATAATGAGGTGAGATTGTGTCGGCTACTGTTTTTTATTATGCAGGTGTTGAATGCATGTTGTTGATACATACCCAGTGATTGTTCAGATTTATCTTTGTGTGGTTTGCTGTTTTGTTCTGTTTGCATTTAAAAGGGTTGATGACCAGGCAGATGAATAATTTTGATTGGAATGGATGAATTGTTTGTAGAGGATATGAAGGATTTTATTTCTTGTCCAAAACTGATGCTATTAAGTGTTTACAAGGGCATTTAGTGTAGTTATGGCTGTGGTATTGATGTTTGTGCTGTAGGAAGTGATTGTTGTGTATCATATGGCTGGAGTTTTGTTTTATGGGAGTTGAATATGTATGGTTTTGGGAGGTTGCAGGGTGCATTCATGTCTGTCAGGGGTTACGAGGTTCACACTGTGGTCTGCAGGTGACATATTGATGAGTGTTGGAGAAAGAACTGTTCCTTGGGATAATTATTTTTGAGCTTAAAAAATTTTGAGGTGAAGCCTTTATGAATGGCCCTGGCTTGGCCACAAGCTATGAAGTTGGCTAACCATTTTCTGTAATTTTTGTGGTGGCATCTAGCATACTTTGTGTGAGGAATTGTCGAGGGATGTGGAAGGGGATTTGTGGCTGGTTGAAGCCATCCAGGATGTATTGCGTAAGGTTTGTGTGCAGTTTATTAGTGGAGTGATTAGGATTGAAGCCATGCTGTATGGATGAAAATGGGAGGTTTTGTTTGACTTCATGGATTTATTTTTTTGATGATAAGGGTGTTATAGGGCAATAGGAGGATGGAGAAATGGTTGGTTTGGAGAATTTCAAGATGGATACTATGTGGACCAATTTCCAGACTTTTGGGATTTTTGTTGTGTAACCAAGAGTGGTTTACAGTTTCTTTAAGCACTTATATTGCAATGGGGCCAAGGTGTTTCATGTGAGAGTTTGACAATTTGGCAGTACCTGTAGCTGGGGAGTGCTTTAGTTTTGATTGAGTTGTGAGCCTCAGGTTTGAATATTGTGAGATCACTTTTTCTGAGAGGAGTACCAACCATAGATATTACTTCCAATTTGTTAGTTTTATTACATAAATGCAAAATCCAGTCTGTTGTACATGGACATGTTTGTATGTTAATGTTTATTATTTTATTTCATATTAAGTTTTGTACCTGTGTTCTACCCTGTGTATAATGGGTCTTGAGTTCAGTTCCTAGACTGATATTCAGTAAAATAGGTAAAATGAGAATTGGTATACTGTGAAGTATATTTGAAACTAAAACATAATTGAATGGTAAATTCATGTTTTATCTAATAGCTAGTTTGAAAATGTTTCAGAGGAAACCTAATATTTTGTTATTCTTTAACAGAACTTTCGGAGTGCACAGTTCAGTTGCCCACCTTCATCGATATAAACCACAAGATATCACATTCCCTGTCACCTAGGGGAGTGGCTGCATGTGAACGGGTCATCTCTGTTATTGCATTTAGCCACCCTGCCATCACATATGCTCCATCTATATATCCCTTGACTTCTGTGCTACTTCATTATATGGATGGTAAAGTTTACATTGTTTTGTGATTTGGAGATACGTTATTTTTGAATATTTTTAACATAGTTTACAAATGCTGAAATCCTTTTCAAATATTTTTTTAGTAGATTGTAGGAGCTGACATTTTGCATAGCAGATGATTTATTGGATGCTAATTAACTAGTTTTAATATATTTGAATGCGCATTTTCTTCCAACAGAAGTGGATGCATACAACTGCATGACTGCCCTTGTTAGTGGATCTCAGAACAGATTTCTTTCACAAACCAAAATTGCAAATGAAGCAAACTGTAGAGCAGCATTGATCCTAGGGAGAAAACATATTGTAAGTATTCTAAAACTGTTGTATGCACATATTTATCTCTTATTAGCTAGTGTAAATTTTTTTGGTAATTGTAAGATATTATGGTAGCTTTCTGTGTATAGTACAGCAGTACAGCCCTGTTCTACAAATACTACTTATATTAATTCATTAAATATGTTTCATTTTAGAGAGGAGCCTTTTCAACTCTTGCTAAATTTGGAGTTCCTCAAGAGCAGATTGAGGAAGCTTTCCAGAACTGGATGTGGTGGATCTTGGCTTCACTTCCCCTCACACACTTGGTATGTATTGACTTTCAAAAATGGTGTCTTCAAACTTTTGCTTATTTGGTAATGCTGCATTGAAATTGATTTCAGTACAAAAATCTCTTAATTGATAAAGTTAATATGCCAAAATAAAAGACAGTTATAAAAGAAAAATTGTGAAAATATTTGACACGTGAATTTATACCATCTATGCAGACATGAATCTGAAATGCATTAGAATATTTATAGTCCCCTGCTCACACTCTCTTTCTCACTCACTCACTCTAAGTAAGATTATATGGAAGATTTTAGAATTAACAACTTATGATTGGATTAATATTTTGAGAGGTAGAGGTTTAGATACCATCACAGTAATGTTTAATGAGAGACCAGTTAAAGGAAAATATTAGGAAAAGAGAAGGATATCAAAAGATCAGAAAACCAATTGATGAAAATGGAAAGAAGTAAGAATGATTAGCAACAAGCCAACAGGGAACTGAAGGACTTAGAAATGAAAGGCTGACAGTTAATTATTGAAATTACATAAAATGATGATCAGTAGCATGGAAAGAAATCCAGAGGTACTATTCACAAATAGGATGAAAGCAGCAAGCTGAGAGAGAATTAAAGGACAAAGAAAAATATGAAAATATGGAAAGAGATCCAGAGTTAGTATTAACTTATAGGATAAAAGCAAAGGAAGAAGCTGAACTTGGGCCCTTAAAATCATGAGTATGAAAATCCCAAGAAAATATGTGATGATGCATTTGATGTATTTGATAAGAATCCCGTCACAGTTGTGGAAGTGACGGAAAGTAACTTGATTATAGCTACAGACCAAGCAAAGAAATCTCAGTACTGGAACTAGACAGAATATGAACTGATTTCCTTAAAACAACAATGATGTTGCTAGTAAGATAACTATGCCACTCTTGTCAAGGTTTCCTTGACAAGAGTGGCATAGTGGAATTACATAGAATGACATGTATCATCAGTACACTCAGGAGGATCTGAGATTCTGCAAAAAAAAAAACAATTTTGACCTATAAATCTGATGTCACATGCAATGATTAAGAAATATTTATTGAAGTGCATGACTAACAGTATCACTTAAAGCCAGCATATATTTGTACCATGCTAAAGTTATCACTTTAAAAACATATTCAAAACTTCTTTGAAAGGCATGAGAGTGGACACTTTTTTTCCTATTTTTTTTACCTATTTAAAGCATTTGATAAAGTAAACGACTAAAGTTTATAAGATTGTAGAATAAAATAAATCATGAAACCAAGCTATGAAGTTGGATTCAGGCAATTATCAATTTCAAAAGACATAAAGTCATAGCAAACAGAACTATGTCCCATAAAGGATATGTTTTATCAGGTATACCACATGAGGATGTATTAGTTTCAGTTGTGTGTAAGATAAAGAAGTAGAAGGTTTAGATAGATATTTTGCAGATGAGGGCAGAGTTAGTAACATGATAGGATCAGAAAAAGAAAGAGAAAGTGTGAAAATTTAGAATGATTAAAATAATACAACAATGTTGTATGGTTGCGAGGTGTGGGCTATGGATAGAGTTGTGCGCAGGAGGGTGGATGTGCTGGAAATGAGATGTTTGAGGACAATATGTGGTGTGA
>JAUUDZ010024375.1:0-11185 GCA_032361705.1 Panulirus versicolor | reverse complement strand
AAAGGATCACAATTTTGCGCGTGATCAAGATATTCCTATATCTTGATCATTTTCCCCGTGGACTCATAGGAATATATATATGTGTGTGTGTGCATGGGCCATTCTTCATCTGTTCCTTGGCACTACCTTGTTGTCGCAGGAAACAGCAATCAAGTATAATAAAGTGATATAACCTAACCTAACCAAACTCTTTTACTTTCTTTATTACCATACATCTTTTTGAATAATTGTATACTGCATTCACAGTTTTATGACAGATTATCACATTCATCAGTATCTGCTTTTTAGATCTTTTCTAGATGGCTAGATGGAATGAAGAAGGGGAGGAGGTGTATGAGAGATGTGGTAAAGCAGAGAATGGAAAGGGAATTAATTGTTGTTTGGTTGAGTGGATGCAATGCAAAACTTTGAGGTGGTTTGGACATGTAAAACAAATGTAAGACAGAGAGTTTACAAGGGAAATGTATGATTGTACAATTAAAGAGGTTGGTTTGAGAGGAAGACCCCGTGTGACATGGGGAAATAGAGGGAAGAATACTGGACGGAGTGCAGTTGTGGAAGAATGCATGGAATGGTGTCTGTGAGGGATACATATACGGACAGTAATAAGTGAAGATTCCTATGCCATGGCCACCGCATTAATGGGTGTTTCTGGAGGGAACAGATATCAGAGATATAGATAGATAGATATCTTTTGTAAAAAGGTTCTTACTAATTTTCTTGGTATGACCTCCGGTTGCTCTTTCCTTGCTTCTGTTAGCAAATTGTTTACTGATGACATTGCCATGTTAGTTTAAGAAGTTGAAGGTTTTATTTCATGGGATGAGAGTTTTGCTCTCATGTTTCCCTGCATGCTAGAATGTTCATGTTTTCATGTTTATATGGACATGCATGTGATTATGATAAGCTGTTTTTACTGTTCAGGGAGGGATTTTTTTTACATTTCTGTGCATGCTTGTGTATGTACATGGAGGTATGGATGCTGTCATCCTGGGACCTTGACTTAATTGATATCCTCATTTGGAAGGTTTCTACTCAGTTGATGGAAAGTATAAGTTAATTTTTTCCAAAACTATTCCTTTGAAGAAATGTAATCTCTACTTTTTGTTCTTTCCAGTGTGCATGAACTTGGTCAAGCATGTATTGAGTTAGTCAAGGCAGGAGGATCCTGCCAGGCTGCTCCACGTGACACGTTTTGCCAGCGAGACTTGTCTGAATCTGCCCGTCAAGTTAAAGAGAAGGTTTGTTTTTTACTTGAAAGATGGATGTGGAAAGTATCACAAATTTATCAATGTGGATAATAAGTTTGTCAGAGTAATCAATGTGCTTATGTTTGTTTAGAAACTATGGGTTATTTACCATGCAAGTTTAAGGAATAGTTGACAGTATACCAAGTACGAATAACTCCCATTACTTCATTATTGTTTGTGATCTTGTTTGTAGACTTTGGACTCTTACAAAGTATCATCTTGAATTTGAGATAAAAGAAATTGCAGTTTGTCATCGTATGAACTTGTAAGACCATGCTCATACTTGCATGTGAGAAATCAAGATCCTCATCAGTTTATGTCATGATAATGATATTGTACCAGCCTAAAAAAGGTTTCATACCAGCATTTCAGATCAAGAGCTTTAAATATCAGCTTTCTAGATCACCTGTAAGCATTGGTAGATATTTCAGCACTTTATTACATTTAGCTGTATTTGTAGACACATTATGGTTTTTTGTTTGATACTTTGTGAATATTCATATCACTTATCTGTAAAATCTCCCTGTTTGGCCTTTGTATCAAATTGATTTATTGTCATGTCTATCATTGAGCTGAGCTTTATATAGTACCCATCAACCTCATGAAGCTTGCATATTTCCAGAAGTTTAACTTCACCTCACAGTCTGGCAGAAGAAATTGGCATGGTAGTGCCTGTGCCATGATTTTTGCCCATTTAGATCATACCCCCAAGATATTACTAAGAAATGATGAAATAAACTGGGGCAACTCATGGACGTTAGTGGGGAGGGGGGAACCCCCTAGGGTAGTAACAGTTCGTGATTATTCTGCCTAAAGCTATTGTGGTGGGTTTATGTTTTTTTCTGTTGTCCCCGACATTCACTTTTTTACCCTACCCATGTGTGTTTTGTGGTGGGCTTATGCTGCAATGCCTGGCACAAAGGACTTGCCTAGAGAATATTGCTGCTACTGTACCCTTGTACAAGGCAGGGAAGTGAAACATAGAAATAGCTGAAACTACAGGACTGGCACTACAAAGTGTGCAGAGATGGATGAAGGGCTTCATTGATAGTGGTGGCATTGACATTCCTACCCAGAAGAAACGACCTTGTAACACTTCCATGCACTCTGAAGAATATCCAACACCAAGTAGACAAGAATCCATGTATTTCAGCATGGCAGTTAAAGGAAGACACTCCTAGGCTACTTGGCCATGTGTCTATGCATACTGTTTGTAGCTGGCATCATGATGGCTTGAAATTCAAGAAGCATATGCCTTGCAAGATACTGCTTCTGACAGACCGCTGTTGTAAGAATAGACTTGCATATGCCGAGAAATATTTGCTGTGGGAGGACAAAAAGTGGAATTAATGTGTTGTGGTCTGATTAGGTTATATTTGATGTTACTGGCAGCCATAGAGGCAAAGTGCACCAGAGGCCAGGTAGTGACCCATACAACCCTAAGTACATTCAAGCAACTGTAAAATTTCCAGACTCGCTAATGGTTTGGGGGGCTTTTGGCTCTAATGGTGTTGGCATTTTCACCTTTAAATGTGACTATGAATCAGAATCAATACCTAGAACTGTTGTGTGTTGAATTACCTGACTGTTTTGAAAAGACTGTTGTGATATTTTTATGCAAGATGGTGTACCATGCCACGCTGCTAAATTAATACGTGACTGGTTGGCATTTTGTGGTGTGACATGCAATCAGGACTGGCTGGATAACTCACCTGACTTGAACCTATTGAGAACTTGTGGCTGATTACAAAGTCACAGTTGTGTGGGCAAGTTACAGCCAGCATTCCTAAACTTCAGGCCACCATCCAGGATATTTGGGACAACATTGACCTACATTCCTTCATCATCTTGCAGCATCAGTTCCCAAGCACTTTCAGGATTGTGTTAAGGCCAAGAGATGTCATATGAAGTACTAAGGAGGGTTGTACCTTTTTTTTTTTTATATGACGTGTCTTACTGTAAGTAGGGCGGGCCAGTTTTTTCTGCCAGCCCTGTATACCTACCAGATGCAAGAAACTTGCATCTAGATGGTATTTATATACTATGTATATATCTATATCTCTAACATCCATTCCCTGCTGGAACTCCCTCAAGGGGGTGGCAACAGCAAAAGTTTCCATAACTGGAGAACTCCACTGCTGCTTCTTAGCCTTTAGTGCCTCACCCTTAATATGTTGCTGGTAGAGGGCAACTTTAGCAGTGTTTCCAGAGATTTCTACCTAATATTCCAACTGACAACTTCTTTGTAATGTTCCTGCATGATGTTCCAACCTACTACTTTTACCAAATGCTCCCGCCTAATGCTTCTACCTACAACTACTACCAAATGTTTCTGCCTAATGCATTTATATACTGTAATTGTAAAAGAAGCTGAACCAAAGTGATTCTCAGAATTATGATTTACCAAGATTTTGTTAATGCCTTCTGTATGATCTTGGTTTACCTTTGGGGTTTATGCTTGGTTTACTTACACCATGTCAGTTAGTGCTTGGCTGTTGTTGGCTTATTGTATTTAGTGTGTTTGAAAATATTCATACTGTAGTTAAGGGTAGCCTGAGTAATTTACTCATCAACTGTACTAAGTCTGACAGATACCTATGAACTCTTTCTCATCCCTACTCCTTAAAGATTTGATGTATCTGATTCCTTGTCCAGACAGTTAATTTATCAACTATTTTTACTTCTTTTATTATGCCCTGCTACCACAAATGTATATTTAGGAAATTATTTCATCATCCATGCATATCTCAGTTTGTCTGTTTATCCGTAGACATGTTTTCGATAGCACAGTACTGGAGATCAGTGCATGATAGAAACTTTATACATACACCATAGATAATCCCTATGGAGTAGGAGACATTATTAGACTTTGGAGTGCATAGTTGCATAAATTTGCAGAGTGATAAGCAGTAGCTGAATTCTTTGCAAGTGCTCCAGCTTAGGAATGCTGTGTGATGGGAAATTGAATTTTACAAGAGAGTGTGCTGAAATGGCTTATTCATATGGAGAGAATGAGTGAAGAGAGGTTGATAAAGAAAATGTACGTGTCACCAGTGAAGAAGACAAGAAGTGAGTGACCAGTTTGGAGGTGGAGGGATGAAGTGAAAAAGATTTTGAGTGTGCAGGGCCTGAACATGCAGGAGGGTGAAAGACATGCATGGAATAGAATGAATTGGAGTGATGTGGTATATAGGGGGCGACATGCTGTTAGTGGACTGAAACAAAGCACGTGAAGTATTCAGGGGAAACCATGGAAAAGTCTGAGATTCCTGGTTTTGGAAAGGAGGCTGTGGTTTCTGTATATTACGCATTAGAGTTAGAGAATGGATGTGAATGAATGAGATCTTTCCCTTGTCACTAATGCTGGAAATGGCAAACATCTGAAAAAAATGTGTGTAACTGTTTTGCAGATAAAAGAATGTTCTCTTATGGTAGGACATTAGGCAGTGCATGTGCCTCCTGATTTAGATGATTATTTTTCCAGCAAAGTGCAAACAGAAGTTTAGATGTTATATGTTAAATGCTGTAACTAATAGAGATAGTTCAAGAAATGGATCCCAAGAGCATAAAAGTCACTCCCCATACAGTACACATCTGTAATTACAGAGTCAATAACACCCACGTGGATTTCCCAGGGGGAACAAAGTGTTAGAGATACAAATAAAATGATAAACACCCCAAAAATGTTTCATAGTATTTGAACAAGTTGTAATCGAATCTATGTAACTGGAATGAAAATTTAAGTAATGTATGACTGTTAATACTGAATGGAACAGAATGACAAATGCTTTATTTGTGTTCAGACTGTATGGAAATATTTTTGGGGGATAGCTATTTTACCAATGATTCTCTCAAGTTGTTCTTCTAGATGTATTTCTTTCTTCTTTAGTGCATGTATAGTGCTACATTTTGAAATTAAGGAAGACAATTTGACTCTTCAAATTAGGGCATATTAGACCATTCATTATACCTAATGAAGTGAACTGGAAGGGTGTTGATTCAGATGGTGTCATGTATGAAGCAGCGGACTGGGGAGAATCAATGTTATTTCATGTGGGGTTTAGAGTGTCCATACCATGAGTTTTCTGTGAGGAACATGTTTGAAAAATTACTGGAGAGAGTAATTTTCCTGTGGCCTGTATGAAAACGGAGAATGCATATGATAGGTTTGACAGAGATGTCTTGTGAAAAGTGCTATGGATGTAGTGTGTAAATGGAAAATTGCTAAATGCAGTGAGTTTTCACTGGGAGACTGAGGCATGTATTTTAGCAGGAAGGGAGGAGGCTGTGTGGTTCCTGGTGAAAGTGGATCTGAATTAAGGATGTGTAACATCACCATGACTGTTTAGTTTCATTATGGATGGGTGTAGGAGGAAGATGATTATGAGGATGATAGAGCAAGGCGTAGTTTTGCAGTATGCACTAAGTTTGGGGGCATGGAAGGTAAAGAAGATGCTGTTTGCAGATGGCATGGCTCTGGTGACGAACTATAGAGAGAAATTCCAGATGCTTATGACAGAATTGTTTGCCTTTGGGCCCACTCTTGATCAGAAAAAAATGAAAATGTTTGTTTTCAATAGAATTTGTGAACTTGTGGTACAGCAGAGAGAGTCTTTTAGGAGATACCAAACCACACAAGTAATTAGCTTAATCTGATGCTGACTTGCCAGAGCTGGAGTTAAACCCTTTGCAATCTTAGTGCACTGCTTTAGTAACACAGTTTGAGTACTGAGGATTATGTGAGACAACCCCATTTAGTATAAGAGGGGCATGATACTGTGAACAGGCCAGATTTATTTTTAGGCCATCTTTTAAGGAATTTGGGTCCAGATTCAGAAAGAGTGACATCTTTGTCATAGAACTGAGAGAAAATCCTATTGGCTTATAGCATGTTGTTCCAATGCTAGGGAGAATATATTCTGGTCTTTTAAGAGAATTGAAAGACAAAATTTGTTCAGGTTTTGTGAGACAACATAGTTGCTTTAACCTGTTTTAAGATTGATATATTCTTACAAGAGATTTTCTTCTTTTTTGGTTTCATAGTATGTACAGTATTTATTCCTTATTGATATTTCAGGAAAATCAAAAATTCTGACAAACCAGTTACTTATATTCACATTCATTGCCACAGGATAGAGATTCAATTCTTTTTTTTTACATTTTGACCCAGCACTATTGGAGCCCCTCTCAGGATTTTTTTAATTCTGCATTTTTCTCCAAATTGAAATTTGTGGATGCTCTATGTATGGAATAGGATTAGTGGATGCTTTTCTGTTTTCCTATTTGACAGTTATTACATTCAGACTTAAAAGTTGTGGAGGCAAGGGAGATATAATATCTAATTATTCACTTTCTGATTCATTACCATAAGAGTGAACCTAAGAAATGATTCATATGATTAATTCCTTGTTGAGATGGGTATTTTTTGTAGAGAATTGATAGATTAGCATACTAAGTAAAAAGATGCTCAAGAATGAGTATAACCACCATTGATCAGGTATTATATTTCTATATCTTGAAGTAGGTATCACACTCCACTCCTATACATAGACACAGCATTGATGGTGAATAATGTGAATATATTTTGAAATATTACACTATACACAATAGAATTAGTTGGAGTAGGGAGTGTGGTTGGCATGTCTCATGGCAATCCATTCTTGTTTTGAGGTAGGAGGGGAGGAGATAGATAAATGTCATGTGCATCACAGTCTAACCATTGGTCTTTCATAGGCAGTGTTGGTGGTGACTGAAGTGGAAATATGCATCACAGTCTAACCATTGGTCTTTCATAGGCAGTGTTGGTGGTGACTGAAGTGGAAATATGTGAAAACACAGCTATCCAAACCTGCTTCTCCTCATTGCTGTCAGATCTCTGACTTTAACTCCTTCCATAATTCTGCTCCTAGGGTGTTGTGTATGCTTAGTGTAATACTGAAACACTGTTGCTCACCTTGTACATCTTGTCTCCTCACTTTGATGCCAACTGGAAATTTTTCTACCCTCTGTAACTTTGCCTTTATGCTTAGTATTTCCTCCACTATGTACGACTCTTCAACTATTTGGCTTCCTGCCATGAAGCATTGTTCTCTTCATATCAAAATGCAGAAATTTTTAGTGTAGGGAATTTGACTTCATCTGCTGACAAGTTTTTCTGGTCTTTAATCAGAAGCATCAGTACCAACTTATCTTCTAACATGATCAGTTTAAAGCTAACACTCCAAGTAATAAAGCAACTTTTTTAGTAATCTTATATTAACTTAGGGTGATTCTGCAACTAATGCTCTGCCTTGCCACGACTGGACTCCACCTGCGTATGATTACATTATGAGTGAAAAATCATCAAAGAATTTTTCACTCCAGTGGAGTCCAACCTTTCCCTGCTATTGACTGTATGCATCCTTGAGTGCATCCTTGAAGCTGCAGGAGCCCCAGAGAAAGGAGAGGGGGGGTCTTGAGGTTATGGAATGATAATGAAAATCCTCTGATCCCATCTTTTCTCACTGAACTTCGGGTATCTTCTGTATAGTCCTTGCATGATATTTTCCGAGTACTATCCTAGCTCCAAGTGAACAATGTGTATGGCCCAGATGGCATATCTTTCTTGATTCCCAAGGGTTTGTGCCTCTGAGCTAGTTCTGATCCTTGCTGACTTATTTTGCCTCTGTCTAAAAACCCACACTTTTCCTTTCTCTTGGATGTATTCCTTGGTGTGCAGCCCATTCTATAGAAGAAGACCACTCTAACCCTTCCAATTATTGCTCCAGTGCTTTCCCGTCAATTGTCTCCAAAGTCTAACTCTAAAACTCTAGAACATACAGAATCCCATTCCCTTCTTTCTGATCACCAATATGGATTTTGCATTGCTGGATGTACTCGTTATCTCTCATGTGTGACTTTCTTTTGATCCTCTCTCTTAAGAATTGTGGTGAAACTTTTGACAGGTTGTCCATAAGTGTTTGCTTTGTTGAGTTTCCTCCTGAGGTTTCCCTGTTTCTTTTTGTTCCAGATCCATAGCTTCTTCTCCAGCGATTCCATTGCAATAGTCATTGATGGAATGACTTCCCCCTTTTATCCTGTCAACATTTAACGACTTGTTTTTTCATGTTTAGTTTCACGTATTGATTTTCCATAATTGTGACTAACTTCATCATGTGTAGATACATAAAGTTTACAGATGTGACTGCCTCTCATTAGGAAGAAAAACTCATTCTTCTTGATCATAACTCATATCCATTCAATTTTACAGGCTTCTCATGTTTTGGCTGCCCTCCAAGCTGGTTCCAGAGGCACTCAAGCATGCATCAATGCTGCATCCACTGTTTCTGGCATAATTGGTGATCTGGATACAACTATTATGTTTGCCACTGCTGGTACGCTGAATGCTGAGAAAGAGGGGGAAAACTTCTCCGATCACCGTGAAAATATTCTGAAAACTGCCAAGGTGAATATAACATATAATTTTATTCTTTTATATTATGTATGTAGTTTGACAGTGGTCAGTATTGGATCTTCCTACACATTCCCAAGTTTACATTCTCTTTCTAAGTGTGTTATCTCATTTTTGTGCTTTTAGGTTTATGTTACTCAATCTTTTGATATCGTTGTCTCTCCTTTGTGGTCTGTCCCATGAACATTAAGAAACTTATCTTAGTGACATGCCAGCTTAGACTCATTCATCTTCATATTTGGTAAGGAAGCAGCAGCTTAAACTCACTCTCTGTGAGTAACTCATTGATATTCACAGCAAAATGCTCATAGGAGCAAGTCAGCTCTTGGGCAGTCAACAACCACCATGAGGGTAATATCACTGCACCCACCGTTTATCAACGCTTGAAGTGTACACATTTCTTGGTTCTTGTTGCACTTAGATGCACTGTCTGATTTCTACTACACAGTCAGCATCTATAAAGATCAATATCTCTTTTTTTCTTATTACATATTTTTTAGCTGTTTTAGTGATGTACTTATACATAAAAATATCTTATTATGGATTGTATTTATTTCGTATTTTTTTGTGCAGTTTTACTTCATTTTTACGTAACTTTAGGGGCATACATACTGTAGTGTGTAATGGTATTTCATGTCTTTAAAATTGATGTGGAGTTAAATGCCCAAGTTTGTTCACTTGGTGGATGTAACTTGAAGGTGATTTGTAATGTGGACCCCTGATAGTTTATGCTTCCAGTGCCTACATCATGTGTTTTGCTTCACCGTATAGTTTTATTTTAATAATGTTTTTTTTTTTTTTTCTGTGTATAATTTCTCATACCTTCTACATGCAAAGGTTTAAATTAAGCTGATATCTCACCTTCTACATTTTCTTCACCATTCTGCTAAATCAAATAAAAATTGGCCCAATACTTTTTCTTCCTTTGAGAATCTGATGCCATGGAAGTGCTTGTATCTTTTGTTCTTCTCTAACTGTAGTCATTGCAGATAAGTTTTGGAAATCCTTCTTCCACTTTCATCAGTCATGACCATAATTTTTTATGTGGCAGTCTTACCCATTGGTTGTAGGGATTCTTCTTTTATGAGAATTGGTTTCCAGAATTCCTCTACTCATACAAGCATTTTGCTCTAAACTCTATTTGGAGTTTTTCACATTGCATGAGTTTAGGCTGCATGAACATTCTCAGTGCTTCATAGTACCAAGATATGTCTTTTTCAGTGCTCACAGGACATTTCTTTATAGAGAAATGGTTTTTCATCCTTCAAAACCCATAATTTTTCTTCCTTTTAGGTTGTGATTACTTAATTACCTGTTTGTATTACATGGGCAGGGAGTTTCACACCTGTGGGTCTCCATCTTTTCAACATTCTCTACTCTCATACAACTACTTATATTTATGTATGCTGTCCACATTAACAGTGTCCTTAGCCATCATTGAAATGCTGTTCCATGCATCACATGATATGTTGTGGAGCCACTGCTCGACATGTCATGTTATTTTTTCTTACCGTAGCTGAAACACCACCGGCAACAAAACACACTAATCATGGATATCACATTCATGTGTAAGAAGAAATCCGGCAAGGCGGCGGGTTTGGATGGTATTACAATTGAATTTATTAAGAGAGGGGTTGACTGTGTTGTTGATTGGTTGTTAAGGATATTCAGTTTATTAATAGATCATGGTGAGGTGCCTGAGTATTGGCAGAATGTGTGCATAGTGCCAGTGTACAAAGGCAAAGGGGATAAAGGTGAGTGTTCAAACTGCAAAACATAAGTTTGTTGAGTATTCCTGGAAAATTATATAGGAGGGCATTGATTGAGAGGGTGAAAGCATGTACAGAGCATCAGATTGTGGAAGAGCTGTGTGGTTTCAGAAGAGGTAGAGGATATGTGAATCAAGTGTTTGCTTTGAAGAATGTGTGAGAAATACTTAGAGAAACAGATTGATTTGTATGTAGCATTTATGGATCTGAAGAAAGCATATGATAGGGTTGATAGAGATGCTTTGTGGAAGGTTTTAAGAGTATATGGTGTGTGAGGTAAGCTGCTAGAAGCAGTGAAAAGTTTTTACCAAGGATGTAAGGCATGTGTACAAGTAGGAAGCGAGGAGAGTGATTGGTTCCCAGTGAATGTTGGTCTGTAGCAGGATTGTGTGATGTCCCCATTGTTGTTTAAGTTGTGTATGAATGGGGTGGTTAGGGAGGTAAATGCATGAGTTTTGGAGAGAGGGACGAGTATACAGTCTGTTGGGAATGAGAGGGCTTGGGAAGTGAGTCAATTGTTATTCACCGATGATACTGCTCTGGTGGCTGGTTCATGTGAGAAACTGCAGAAGTTGGTGACTGAGTTTAGAAAAGTGTGTGAAAGGAGAAGGTTGAGAGTAAATTTTGAATAAGAGCAAGGTTATTAGGTTCAGTAGGGTTGAGGGACAAGTTAATTGGGATATAAGTTTGAATGGAGAAAAATTGGAGGAAGTGAA